>JAZKJV010001155.1:698451-795513 GCA_037367405.1 Ottelia alismoides | reverse complement strand
TATCCTCTCTTCAACCGGGCCTCCGACTCCGCCCCCGCCGCCAGCTACTTGAGATCCATGCCGCCCCCCCCGCGCCTAAAAAGAAGCCCCGAAACCTAAGGGCGAGATGGAAGGGAACCGAATCCCTGGAAGTGAGGGATTGGAGAAATAAGTGGGAAAATTGCAAGATAAAATCCCCTAAACCTCCTATTTGCAGAAAAGCCAAAGGCAATAGGAAAGTAAAAAAGAATGAGGGGGTGCGAAATTTGCACCCACACCCCCGGCAGCAGAAATATTTAAAAAAAAGGGCTACAAAGCAGAAATCTGGAGACCCTCCTTATCCAAATAGGACTAGGGCCTTGGGCTTCCCCTATATAAGGACCCCATGGCTTCATTCCTTGGACACATCTCCTTCCTCCTCTCCTTGTGTCATTACTTCACTATGGATGCTCCGAAGACCATGTTGTTCATGCCTCATCAATTTTTCGGTAACCACAAGGAAGAAACAACCATCAAGAAGACGCCGCCGTTCGCGCCGCACATGTTCTTCAACCACGAAAGCAGCGTCACCCACCGCCCGCGTAATGGACCCCGCCGTTCGCTCCACATCAGCTCTTCCCGAAGATGACTAAACACGCCGATTCGTCCTTCAAGCCTGCAGATCAAGCAATTCGTCGGGAGACGAATTTTAAAAGCGGAGGAGAGTTGATGCAGCGTAGGGCCCAAGTATAGGGCCGAATTATTAAATAATTTTAGTGGTTAATTTTCTTTACGTTTTTAAGTTGTCGCATTTTTATTTAAATAAAGAGATCGCGTGTGATCTCAATTAGTCTTAATTTGAATTTCAAATTAGGTAGTTAGTCGATTAATTAGTTAGAGTTAATTTAGGATAATTAGTTATTTCCTATTTTTGTAATCTCATCCTCCTATATAAAGGGATGAGAGTCCATTGTGTTCAACAGTTCAGGTTTGATTAAAATTTTGAGATTTTATCTCTATCTCCTCTCTCTCCTCTCCCCTCGCGATCTCCGCGTTCTTCCTCCCTAATCCCTCGTGTTCCCGACGAGCTTTCTCTTCTCAATCCCTCCAATTTCTTCTTCCACCAAAAATCCACAAAAAAATATTTTTTCGCCGTCGCCGAATTTTCCTTTTGCATCAACGAGGTTGGAACTTCTTCGATCCTCAACCTTCACGCGTGAAGAGGCACTGTTGTTAGAGATGATGAAAGGCATCCCATAGAATATCCACAGGACGCAGTTGAGGAACACAACGAGGTATGAGATGAAGGAGAACTCCTCCACCGATTTCCTTCTGCATATCTTCACGTACGTCGGCACATAAGAGAGGAACATGAAGAATGAGTTGACATTTCCTTTAATGCCAATGATCTTGCGAACCATCAATGCGTTCACCATTGTGCCCAATGATGACATGCTGGAGAAGAAGCATCGTCGTCGATGCTTGAAGCCGCCGATGTGCCAGCCCAAAAATATGGTTTCAGGAACCACTTTGATTGCTGTAGGCTGCGGCTCTGAATTAGGGTTTCCATCAGAAACCTTAGAAATTTCTTGAGCAAATAAGCAAACATGACTCAACCAAGAACATAATCGTTCTAAATTGAATCTCAAACAGAACATAAACTAAAAATAATTCCTCGAGAATCGAACCCGCTCTGATAGCCATGTTAGAAAAAAACGAATGCGGAAGCTGTATCAGAAATAAAGAATAAACAAGACAAAACTCCAATATTTTTACGTAGAACCCTACTCCCTAAGGAGCGGGATGAAACCACGGGAGAACACCTTAAAGGGTTGATGTGTCTATTTACTTTCTCATCTGATACAGGAGGTCTGTGGCTTCTTATACTAGCCTCCTCAGACCCTCCAAGTCCCACCACTGGTAGATGTGGGACTAAGCACTGGATGTGGTAAATGGATCTTGGAAGGACCCATTTAGCCATCTACACATATAAGTGACGCATACTCTAATAATATAGATGGCGAATATGAGGCTCTTGGAGGGCCTTAGGCACCGGCCGCGACGTCGACTGCGATGGCGAGGCCGAAGGGGGCCCTATGCGGTGGTTGCTATGCCACACAATTGCTGGGAGTCCCGATGTGGGCTATGAAGGTGCGTGAGGTGAGGGCGATAGCGATGGTGCGCCGCACACGCGAACAAAGAGGTGGTCGACGAGTGAGGGGAGGGTATTGGGGCACAGGGCTCTGATCTAGGACTGACGCTCTTATACCATATGGAAAGAGAATACTGAATTTGATTATTCATGAAGTCTTAGGGTTCGAGAGGAGAAAACTATTGGGCAAATTACATTCTAGAGACAATAAGAAGAGAAATACATAAACAAGACGAAGATAAATATATCTCTCAAAGGCCTATCTCTCAGCGAGTCGCACCTCGAATCACGTTCTCTCCATTCTTTGATGCTCTACCATTCACCGTCAACTTAGCTTGCGTATTATCAATTGGATGTCAGGGAACACATTTTGGTATTTAGACCTTGACATAGAGTCTATATGTTTCAATTGCGTGGTTATGAAATTCAGGGGAGTTTGTGTGCTGACTTAGAAAGTTCATCTATGATATAAAACAAACTCTTCGGGACTGGTTGATAAACTTTACACAGTGGTGCTACTCACGATTTTTCAGTAAATTCTCTGATCGATGGGTCTTTATTGAAGACAATTTGGCAACACAACTATATTACAATTTATATTAATGACATAGTTATAGGAGATTGCATTACAAGAATTCAAGCGACCAAATCCTTTCTGCAGAAGGTCTTTTTCACGAAAGACTTTCATCGTCTATGACATTTTCAGGGTCTTGAAGTTACTTCACATTGAGGATGCCTTCTGCTATCTCAATGGAAGTTGTGTCTTGATATTTTGAAGGAGATTGAGATGCTTGGTTGCAAACCGTCATCGATACCAACCGAAGCTGAATGACAAAATGATGGTGGTGCAAACTACTTGAGGATTCTACAAGATACATGAGTGTGGTGTGTAAATCTTGTAAGTTAAAGTTATCCAGCTAGATGTTACATATGTAATGAGCAGGGCATGCCAACATATGCAGACTCCGTGATGCAAATAATGAAAAGATGTTACTTATCCTACACTAATTAAAGCGCTCACCTGGACAATGGCTCTTCTATGCATGCCATGGTCACTTAGATGTTTGTTCTATTCTCGAGGTTGCTGTAGTAGACATGCACTTTATTACGGAATTTGCTACATTTATTGGATGAAATCTGATTACTTGGCAAAGCAAAAGACAGTGTGTTTTGCTCGATCCAGTGCCGAGTCTATATTCAGGACTATAAACCAAGCAACTTTTGAGCTTACTTGTCTTCATTCTTTTCTGGAAGAACTCGGCTTTTCCACAACCTCTATATTAAGACAAAAATCTGCTACCTGTTTTGCTTCAAACCGGGTCTTTTTATGAGTACTAAACATATTGAGGTGAATTGTCAATGCATAAGAAATGCAGCTCGCTAAGGGAAGGTTGCGATGCTACATCGTATCCTAGCTTGCTTGCTAATGTCTTCACGAATGCATGCCTTTTGTGAAGTTGTTCTTTCGGAAAATGTCGTGCCTTTTGTGCAGAGGCGTGCCTTTTAGATAGGTGTTCTTATTAGCTTCTTACATCTCTGTGCTTTGGAGCTGCGGTAAACCCTGTCCGGTGGAAACAACTTTGGGGATTATTTTGGAGGTAAGGAGAGGAGGTGCACACATCCATTTGAATGTGTGCCCAAATAAAGTCCCTCAGCTATGTTTGTTTTTTTTTTGCATTGATCGATGATCCTGAAGTTCTGTTTTTCAAGATGTTTTCTGGATTTGCTGGTTTCTTTTTGTATTTGTGTTCATCTTTGATTAATAACAAGGCCTTTGGGTCTCCCATGTCCATCTTGGGACCACTCCCTGTTCATTTCCAAAAAAATAAAATAAAGTCACCATCACTTGTAATCAAAATCCGATGAACACGCGATAAAAATACATTATGCTTATATTTGATATCCCCTTTTCCCTGTGATTTCCTTCTCGTCTTAAGCGCAGTCTTGCTTCCCTTCTCTCCTCATACGGCTTGGCATGCTTCTCTTCATCTCCTCGTCCCAACTTCACCCCTAAAATTTTCTTAAAAATTTAGATCGCGTCAAAGGTCCTTCCATACTCTTAGCAATTAAACTCTGCATTAGTTTCTTGACATATCTTCCTGGTAGGTAGACTTGTCTCATCTCCTAAGTACCTATGCTCAAGTAATTTGTCAATTCCATGAACCTCTGGTCGGATGAATTATTTCTGATATTTTGACATGCATGTTTTGTCACCAAAGAAGAAGGCAATAACATGCCAAGGCTTCAATTGGTGATACCTCTCTCATGTCACTCAACTTTAATGAATGAATAAACTCTTCTACTTAAGAGAATGAAACAGCAATTAACCTCCGTCTCTTATCTCAGATTCTATGGCCTCTTCTGTGAACACAAATCCTTGAAGGCTCAAGCTTTATACACCCACTTTGTCCATAGTATCTCTGTTTTAGTTGCCAATCCTGAACTTTTTATACCATGCCAACTTGTCTGAATATATATGCATATGGATGGAAGAACGGGTCAGTTTGATATTTTCTCTTATTATCCTAATCTTCTTGAATGTTGGCTGCCATTATCTCTTTATGTTGCAGCATAAAAATGCTCTCCGGACAAAGAGCTTGCGCATTACACTCTTTTTTGTCTGATTGAGTTGGAATCACTTGTCTATTTCCGCCTTCTATAATACATCCTGCTCTTCATTTTGAAAAAAAAAAGGAAAATGAAAAAAAGGAAAGGAAAATACATCCTGCTCATTATATCTTTTATTCTATCCTCGCTTAAAGGCCCTAACTCCACTAGCATGTAGATTGGCTACTGCGTGGATATTTGCATTTTTGTCAGTGTCATTTGTATCCGAAAGATGCACTTAAACAGGAAAATGTTATTGTTTGCTTGTTTGAATTTCCATATTATCTGGAGGTTTGATCTGTTCTATTATTTTCACGACAAGTAATAAATTGAGTTGTATTTTAATTCTTGCAGGTCAGTCTTGTATACTTATGCAAGCGAGGTTATATGTCAGGTGAACTAAATGTTTTACATTCAATATGTCCTAACTTTATAAGTTCTTCACTTGATGTAATTTGCTTATTCAATCTTTATAATTGTATTTTTGACTAGTCTAGAGTTTTACTATTGTGTTGTTTCTTAAAAACACCCAGTTGTGTCATTTAAGCTGTGAGAAATTACATCATGCAGCTCTTGTTTGGATTACTGTTGATGGTATACATTCCTAATCTGGATCCATACCCTGGTTATGTGCCCGTAAGAGCTGAAGAAGATCATGTAGAATATGAAGCACTTCCTGATGGTGAACGCACCTGTCCTGAAAGACATGTTAATATAATCTCCAGTAAGAACTATCACATGGAATTTCATCCATGTCAATGATTTCTGTGTTTTCTTGCTTATCGTTGTTTATTTTCAGTACATGCTTGTATTGCATGAGATAAAACCACGAGACTATGTCTAAGAAGGATGCTTTCATATACTTTCTTTTTCGCAGAAATCGTATTTGGATGGATGACCCCACTTATGGAGCAAGGATACAAACGACCTATTACTGAGAAAGATGTCTGGAAATTGGATCCCTGGGATGAAACTGAGACCCTGTATCAGAGGTTATCACTTTTTCGATGCAACTATCAAGTTTGCATGTCTGCACTGTTTAACCAACAACAATTTTACAATTTTGTTAAAGGTTTTTAAAATGCTGGCATGAAGAGACCAGAAGGCCCAGACCGTGGCTTTTGAGAGCACTGAATCGTAGCCTTGGGGGAAGGTAGGAAGGAACCAATACCTGCTAACATAATCATTATTATCTGTTGCACTGTTAGTCCCTAAATCTCCTATGAAAACAATGTGAATCCCTAAATGCAAAATCTGACGAGCTATTATGTAAAAGACTTTTCTAATTGCAATTATAATTGTTACACATCAGTTGCAAGATTTCTAATAATATTATTGAAATCATTGTTTCTGCAGGTTTTGGTTTGGTGGTTTCTTCAAGGTACGTATCCATTAGCCCTTATTATTATAGAGATCTCATATTGTCTTTTCCCTGCAAAAAAATGCTTGTGTTATATTTTGTTTTTTTAGTAGGGAGCTCTAGCATTATATGTAGTTGCAGTAGGTCTATTGTTCTGGATCTGTTTCATTATGTATTCACAAAATGCAGCATATTCGGGCATATATCTTCATGAATTATAAAGAGCTCGGTCTTTACTTTTCTGAATTATGAAATGTCCTTGAATCATGAATGTCCTAATATCTAAATATGTTAAGGTTATTTCTCAAAAAAAGGATAAGGTTGTGTTTTTTAAAGTATCCAAGGTTATCTTAACGCTGCACTTACCTTGAGCTTTTTACCACTTCCTTGACAATTATTGTTTTTATTGTAGATTGGAAATGATGCATCTCAGTTTGTTGGGCCCGTGGTTCTAAATCTCCTTTTAACAGTAATGCTCTCTATTGATGTTCCAGTTAGTTTAAAATACAATTTCTTTCTTTGTTCTCTTTTACATTTTTACTTGTTCTGCTTTGTTTAAATATTACGAGATCTTCTTTCTTAATACTCTAATGACCTTGTGAGACTGATAAGAAATGGCTGGTTTAAATGGGGCAGTATCTTTGCCAAGGAACCAGGAATTACATATGATATGCCCTGGGTGGTTGAAAACTAAGATCGAATGACATTTATCATAGAACATGAGTTTTTCCCTCAGGTATAAAGATAGGGAACTTGCGCACATGAAACTCATAGTGCCAAGTTCTGATGACGACTTATTTAGGCTTAGCATGCATGGGAAGGATGCAAAGAGGTATACCACTGAAGCAGGAAGTTAAGAAAAAATGGAATGGCTTGAACTTATCCTCCATCTTTAGTAGCTGGTTGGTTATTGAGAAGGCTATTGCCATATCCTTTTGAAGCAGATCAAGTTCAATGAAGATCATAAACTCATGTGAGGAACTGGCTAGCTTATGTCTACGGCCACTGATCACTATCAATAGAAGCATGTTTTAGGATCAATATACGATACCTCCACGGTGAATAGAGTATCACAACAATTTTATCTTATGTTGTTTTAAAGAAAAATATAATTTAGGTCTTCAAGTGTATAGTGGCATCACCACCTTTTTATAGTAAATAAAATATGTTCTGTTTCTAATATACTTTGTTGCATTGATAGACATGAATCACATGATCCATTATTGTTTCCTATCATGTCTTAGAATCAGTATGTCTGGATTCTTATATCTATAATTGTAGATGTTTTAGTGTGTTTCCTCTCTCATTATTATTCGTATTTTTTGTAGTCTATGCAAAAAGGAGATCCAGCATGGGTTGGCTATGTTTACGCCTTTGTGATTCTAGCTGGAGCGGTACTGTTCTACCCATGAAAATTTTAGTTTTTCTAATGCAACTTACAATACATTTTATTCAAAATTTATTTACCAAAATCTGGACATTATCAATTTTTAAATAACTGTCTTAGAATAGATCTGTCAGCTGTCAGAATCAATTAGTTGATTATTTTCCTCTTCCACCGTTTCCTATTGTCCTACCTTTCGTTTTCTCCCTTAGTCTCTTTTCTATACTAACTGACATGATGCTATTGCTTATATGAACGTGAAACATGAAAGATGGCTCAAGTGAGATCTATCTACATCCTTCTTTGCGACCTACCAAGAACGGCTCACATCTTTGATATTTTTTTCCCTTTTTGGTAACGCTTCGTTCATGCTTCTTCCCTTGCTGCCTTTTCCCTCTCTCAACCTCTCAATTGTAAGCCATGGGGGTGGAATTTGTGGTTGGGGAATTATGGGGTAGTGGCCTCCAACTTGCGAAAACTGTGGGCTGGAGCCTTTGGTTTTGCCTTTGTTTTGATATTTCCATATCCATGATTTTGCCTATTACCGTGGTTTTTCCATGCCCATGGCTTTTCCCATTACCATGGTTTTGCCTTGCTCATGAATCTGCCAAATGCAATTATTGTAGTTTTTTTAATGATGTTTAAGCAATGTTATCATGATTATTTATGTTAATCGAGATTAACTATATTTAATTGCGATTAGCATGCACTACTAAAGATTAACATTCCTAATTATGTTTATAAGTTTAAACATCATTAAAGTCCTTAATTATGATTAATTAGACCTAATGATGTAGTTTAAGGTTAATGACATGCTTAACAAATGTCAATCTTCCTTCAAAATTTACAGCGGTTCATGACGGTTTCTGATCGCCATGAAACGAATTCCCTTGTATTTGTCTCGCCAAGTCGGATTTGATGATATTATGCTAAGATAGAATACATAGTAAGTTGAATTTTGTGGAAATAAGAATGATCACACATTTAATTTAGCCTGATCACGATGATCACATTAATGATGCATGGCGGTGTGAGTAAGTACTCTTCTTTTGGGGATTATGCAAGCCTTTCGAATACAGCTTTCATAGATGGGTCTGTTTTGACACCTCTCCATGGTTTTCTTTTTACTGGGTTTGGATATTGTTAGTTTATCATGTCTGTTCAACTGGAGACAATGTGTGGCTAGTTGAAACAGTTGAGATTGAGTCAATTGTCAGCATAGAGCCAACTCAGAATGGAAGGATGCCAGTTGGTTTAGAGATGAAACCCGTGTGTTATAGGAGGTGATGGTTGTGCACCCTGAAGTTATTGCAGCTCTTGTCATGTTGAAAGCAACATGCTTACTTATCAGAAGTCGGTATTTCTGCTCACGTGTCTTGTTGAAAACTACATGCTTACTGACCAGTGGACCCAACTTCTCTTTGCATAGGACATGTATAGTGTCTTTCTGGTTTGTAATCTGTTCCACGTCCACCATGTCCGACACTAACTCTTTTGCTCTTTTTTGATATTCTTTAGCTAAGATAGACTAACACACAAAGTTTTTTTTTGAGTAAGAAAAAGGGGGAGCCCTCCCGAGGCGGGAATCACCACACCAAAGCACTAACACACATAAAGTTATGTATATATACATATACATATATATATATATATGTTGTTTTCATCAAATATTACGAGATTATAGATGCTAATTTGTTATTCTCTTCTTTTGTTTTGTGATCTGGTATTGCCACTTATTATACTGGCTGTTTTTTTCCAGTCATTGGGTGTCTTGAGTGAAGCTCAATATTTCCAAAATGTGATGCGCACTGGTTTTCGTCTACGATCAACCCTGGTATATCTCTAGAGTTTCAGATTAACTCGAGTAGCTATTTATACAGTTTATTGCAATATTTTGTTTTTGAACTAGTTAGGTTTTGCTGACTCCATATACTTTTATAAACATTTGGAACCCACCTGCTACACAATTGGATGTTTTTGAGTTGGAATTTTCAGTAAATGCATATTATCTTTCTTGGAATGAAAACAAAGTAAGAGCTTGATTATCCACAGTAATCGTTCAGTTTCAAGGGAAAGGTCAGATCTTTTTATGATCTATAACTTGAAGGGCCAACCTTGGTCTTCATGGTGAGGCCAGAAAGTGCAATCCCTTTGTGGAATAATTACTGCGTACATATATGGTTACTCGTATCAAGTAGAAAGGAATAAAATGCTGTTTCAATTTTTTGCGCTAAATTAGCGTGTTTCCCCCTCTTTGGATTCATTTTTTTGCGCTAAATCTGATGACTTATGTTTATGGTTATTGAAAAAAAATCTTACATTACACAACTATAAACTTTTGTA
This sequence comes from Ottelia alismoides, assembly GCA_037367405.1. Classification (NCBI taxonomy): domain Eukaryota; kingdom Viridiplantae; phylum Streptophyta; class Magnoliopsida; order Alismatales; family Hydrocharitaceae; genus Ottelia; species Ottelia alismoides. The sequence goes on along the minus strand of JAZKJV010001155.1, from coordinate 785,709 downwards.
GCTGTGTAACCTGGAGGTAGTGGTTCAATTTGTGGAAATAACCGTTCTTAAAGATTTAAGGGCACGCAAAATGTATCCAAAATGGTTCTATCCTTTTCACTATCCCACATATAGTGGGCATGCACCGAGCTTATTTGCCTTATGCTGTATACTTTTTGTAGTTTATTGCCATGCACATGGATTGGAATCCTACACGGTTAAGGATTTAATCAATAATTTATTATGCATATGTAGTTATTGATGAGCGCAACGGGTAGTAGTTAGTTTATTTTTAATGTGTTTATAGAAGAGCATGATGTATACTTTTTGTAGTTTATTGCCATGTACATGGACTGGAATCCTACATGGTTAAGGATTTTAACCAATAATTTGTTATGCATATGTAGTTATTGATGAGCGCAACTGGTAGTAGTTAGTTTATTTTTAATGTGTTTATAGAATAGCATGCTGTTTTTTTAACATATTGTTTGTTTTATCAGGTTGCCGCAGTATTTCGTAAATCCTTGAGGCTGACTCATGAGAGTCGGCAGAAGTTTACGTCAGGAAAGATCACCAATCTGATGACTACCGATTCTGAATCTCTCCAGGAAAGATACTTCTAGTTCTAGTGTGCATGTTTGTGCATATGCTGTGTGAGAGGGTGTGCCTATGCATTCATGTGCGTGTGTGTGCTTATGCCGGGGTATCTTTGGCAGATTGGCATTCTATTGATTAAAATCTGGTCATTTTTCTTGAATGTGCACTGTGGTTGTTGCTTAATAGCATATCTTTTGTGACCTCTAATACGATTCTGTGTTTGCTGTTCTGCATTTAGAATAACCACTGTGCTCACCTATAATAAAATTATCACCAAACTCGTACATTTCACAAGGAAAAGTTGTTACTTCATGAGTATGCTGTAAGTTACCATAACAAGCTATTTTTTTCACATATTTACATTCTCATCTTTTTTTCCCCAAAGATGATATTAGTAGATATGGACATTTTTATATGAAGATTTTCATACAAACATTCTAAGCAGTATCATTTTAATTCTTGTGAGGGGACTTTTTTTCAAGTTTCGAAATTACTTGTGCTCATGGAAATAATTAAGGGCATTGTGGCCATTGGAAACTTTTCTTATTTATTGCATGTATACAATTAGTTGAAAAATGTGATTGTTTATTTTTGATGTTGAAAATTTCTTATCCATGCTCAATATATTGACAGGAATATAATTTTGTCAACACGTAATCATGCGATTTTAAATGGAAGACGCTTCTTTAGATTGATCAATGTGGTGTTGGGAGTACATCACATTGAGTTTATGTGGTGGAATATGAAACCTGTTGTCAAGGATTGCTGCATTGATACCAATGCTTGGAAAGCTGAAAAGCTTATTTATTAGAGACCTACTCCTTATATAAGGAGAAAGGTGAAAAGAGTACAAGGACCCGGAAACATAAAAGAAAAGAAAAAAGAATATATATGAAGTGAACTTTTTATCCAATCACTTACACATGAAAATGCGGTTGCTATCTGATTTTTCTCTTTTGAATTCTGGATTTTAAGATTACCGTTTTTTTTCACAAATCTTTTAATGTTGTAAATCTTTATATTGGCTCCTGTTCTGTCTATCATTGGATGATATAGACAATCTGGCTTTTGATTCTTTGTGGCTTTGATGCTATAGAGGAAGATGTTCCCTTTTTTTAGCATCTTCTTTTTTTATTATTCTGATACTAACATACTCTTTAATCTTATTATTACAGCAAGTATGCCAACAACTTCACAGTTTATGGTCAGCTCCATTTCGTATCATCATCGCTGTGTTTCTCCTTTATAAACAACTTGGTGTTGCTTCTCTCTTTGGTGCCTTTTTGCTGGCACTTTTGTTTCCAATTCAGGTAATAAGAGAAGCAATCTGTTTCTTATGCTTCTTGTTGGGAGCTTTTAAAGCTGAAATAACCTTCAACGAAGTGCTTCTATTCTCGTCCACTTTTCTTATTATAATAAAGAAAGCATGTTTTTTTGCATTACTGATTCAGGTTGTTTGTTGATAACATCTGATGGTATTTTTAACTGTTACTTTAACATGACGACAGCTCATCCTGAAAATTTGCAGTGTTGCTTTTTTAGGTTGCTGCGATTTTCCATATATTTTAATGCGGAAGAAATATGCCAGGACTATGCTAGTTCTCTTCATGATTGTACTATACAGCATTTATGATGTGACGTTTTTGGTCTAGAAGATCATTGGAGATTTTTTTGAGGAATGGTGTTGCAAGTAATTTAAAATCCATGATAGATTAGAAGTTTCGGAGTAACATATTTTACATTATAAGCAAATTCGGATCCATACATTTTGAAGATGTGACCCATTTCTTCATTTCGCCTTCATCAGATTTGTGCCCCGAGGATAAGGGCATCTGCATAAGCTTTTCTAAGTTGAATGTACTTGTTCCTGAGGATGATGTACATCACTTATAGGGCCTTGAACACAAATGTTGCCCCATCATTATTAACTGAAACATTTTGGTCACTCTGTAATTGTGTCGTTTACAAGGAATCGCCATACAGCAACATGTCAATATCAAATTTCATTCGTTTTTAATTTATTTGGTGCAAATCCTGTCAGCTTTACATCTCATGGTGGGTTCGTCGTTCGACGATGAGATGGGGGTGTGGTTATCACTTGGCGTAGTTGACTTAGTAGGGGCCGATCAATCAATTATTTGGTCGATTGGTAGGCCCCTTGCGAGTACGAGAAATCCAGATTACCCCTAATAAACAGGCATTGCCTACCCCTTCCTCCTTGCCTGTCTAACCTTTTCTATTGGTACCTTTATTTGTCATATGGTTTCTTCGATTTAGTCTTTACGCTTGTTGGTTATGCCTATCTAATTTATTTATCATTTAAAATTGAGTTATTTGTATATCCTTCCTAAACAATTTAATAGTTATAGTAGTGTGGTGTCTATGTCTTGTTGAGGTATTTCTTCTATACTAATCAAGAACATATATTTAATATGTATGTATTGATTTATAAAATGGGAACCGGTGATTCTCCTACAATTATCTTTAACCCACTATTATATTCAGTATAACCTATCTGGCTGAATATCGAAGACCAAATGTGTAACCTTGTTTCTTCCACAATGTGCTCTCCGCTGCTTTCCTATTTAAAAATCTATCCATTCTGAACTTGTTACTGGATGAGAAGAAGCTTCTTGTTCCAATGCAAATATTGTAGCCATGTTAATGCCGGCCGTCGTCCTCTGCTAATGCCTTTCACACCTCAACATACGAGTAAATTCTCTTTTCTTTTTGCACCTCAACAACTATGGATTATATTACTCAAGCCCTTGGCTTGCAGCCGCACATGACATCATCGTCGAGCACCTTGAATCTTCCACATCCTTGCTGTGGTTCTTCCGTGAGGCATAGTGATGACACACATTGCTTTCTTATCATGGCTTCTCTGCTCAATCACCATCTATTTCTATTGCACTGACATGACACCTCTTAGATTTGTGCAAGTCGCAACTTTATAGAATTTGCAAATAGGGTTCATACTATAACCCCGATGATTTAACAAAGTTAAAAATTAGGCTCAAAGACTCTCTGATAAGAACCGTTTGACCATCACTTATTCATTGACTAGCTAATGTAACAACTCAATAAAATTCTGAGAAAAAGTTGCCCTTCAGTCAAGGTGCATGATTTTGAAGGAAGAAAGGGCGTTTTTTTAGGCAATCCCCAACTGTACAATACAAGATGATGGAATGCAATAGGATGGATGGTAGAGGACTGCCTGCGCCAAAAACGACGATGAGTGTCGTCCCCTTATCCATTGGGACCTCATGGTATACAACCACAACAACTCCAACTTCCTAGCCGTCCCTTTCTCTCTTTTGACTGCCCTTTTGGGATTTAGGGTTTTTTTTGTTCATTTTTTGGTTTTTAAGCCCAACAAATGGTCATCTTTAAAAAATGGAGAAGTTAACAAAACAAAGATGGAAGCTGGTAAACAAAAGAAAAAAGGAATAATTACAAAAAGGGAGAATGTTAAAGGAAAAGGAAAAAGTGAAGATGATGCATTTACAACAACAACAAAGCCATTTTCCACATTAAGTAGGATCGGCTACATGGATTCTTTGCTTCCATTCAGATCTATCTTGGGTCATTCTCAGGCTTTGATCCAAAAAACTAAGATCCCTTCGTATAGTCTCATTCCAATACTTATTGGGCCTTCCTCGCCCCCTCTTAGCCAGCTCAACATCCCTTCGTATAGTCTCATCTCCTAACTGATGCATCAGCTGACCTCCTTTGCAAATGGCCAATCCAACGTAAGAGGTTTTCTCGCATCTTATCCTCGATCCAATATGCATCCACTTTCATTCTGATTGCATCATTCCGAATTCGATCTTTACGTGTGTATCCACACATCCACCTTAGCATTTTCATTTCTGCTACTGCCATTCTCTGCACATGTCTATGACTCACATGCCAACATTCAGATCCATAGAGCATAACATGTCTCACGGTTGCTTTGTAGAACTTTTCTTTGATTTTCAAAGGAATTTTCTTTTCACAGAGAACAACAGAGGCTCCTCTCCGCTTTAGCCAGCCTTTTTGCAAAATAATCCGATCCCCGAATCTTTGCACCTCAACCATACAATCCTTCAAATCCTTATGAACAACCACTCCAACACCGTTTCTACCCTTATCTTTACCTGAATATCAAAGTTTAAAGCCCGTTTTCACGATTTCCCTTGCTTTCTCTCCAATCCATTTTATCTCTTGGAGACATAGTATCTAAATCTTCCTTCTTTCCATCGTATCTACTATCTCCATCGATTTGGCAGTCAAAGTGCCAATATTCCAACTACCTATCCACAACTTCTTTTGCAACCTCTTTTGGACTAACTTCTTTACGCGTATGCGTCCATCATGCGAGAACTCTTGCAAATTTTGGACTGCATCCGGGTGACGATGCATTGGAACTAGCTTATTTACTTGCATGCGTTCCTCATATGAGAACCCTTGTAAATTTTGAACTACATCCGGGCAAGTCCATCGGGACGCCATCTTTGCATACTTTGTGATAGTATACATAAATATTGTAGATCATACATGCTGAAATTTGTTATAATAAGTTTTTTAAGTTATAATTTTTGAATGTGTATAATGCGGAAGAGCACTTGATATGATTACCAATTGCTGTTTTTTTATATCTGGTATCCACTGGTGTTTTTCTTTCTGATTTACTATTCTATTGCAATGCATTTGATATTACAATTATTATTTGGATATACCAACTGTCAATTGGAGTGTCTAACTTATCGTTTTTCTTACTTTTCTTTTGCATTGAAGACGTTTGTCATAAGTAAAATGCGGAAGCTAACCAAGGAGGGCTTGCAGAGGACAGACAAGAGAATAGGTTTGATGAATGAAGTATTGGCAGCAATGGATACAATTAAGTATGGCAATTTTGATGTAGTACTGTTTGCTTGTTGAAAAATATTATTTTTTCTTAGTCTTTTTGATGTGTTAATCGAATTTTTTATGTGAGTCTTTCATAGATGCTATGCATGGGAGAAAAGTTTTCAATCTAAAGTTCAAGTTCTTCGAGATGATGAATTGTCGTGGTTCAGGAAGTCTCAGCTTCTTGGTGCGGTATGAAATCTGATCTCTGTGGTTCTTTTTTTCTTGTCTATGAAGCATTTGATAATTTTTTATGGTCACTCTGTTCGATCTGCCGATGGTGACATATCACTTCTTGAGAAGACCCCTGTTATTTATGCGGATCTAGCAGATGCTTCATGCTAGATATTTATCATCTGATGTGTGCTAGATGTTCTTTAACGTCTTGTAGAAGTTTCCATCTTGAGTTCGGAGTTACCTAACCTGTGTCTTTGTACAACTAAGATAGTTTTAGTTATTGATTACGTACACTGCTTACAGTTTTTATCACTTGTTGCAGTTGAACAGTTTCATCTTGAATAGCATTCCAGCTTTTGTCACAGTCATTTCATTCGGAATGTACTCTTTACTTGGAGGGGATCTGACACCTGCCAAAGCATTTACATCCCTTTCTTTATTCGCTGTATTACGATTCCCTCTATTTATGTTCCCCAATTTGGTTACACAGGTAATATTTTTTAAACAATCGTGGTTTTCTGTTTATGAAGGTATACGTAGGACATTTTGTCCCATTCACTTTGAACCTGTGCTCATATACATGTAGACTTTGTTAGAGAAATTCGAGAATTTTACAGTTTTTGGAGTTAAACTACAAGTAGGACTTGGACTTAATAATGCATCATGTAATTCTTCATTATGCTGGAGTACACATGCGTGCCATGTGATGTTTTTATGAACTCTATGTAAGTCTTTTTTTTAAGACGTGCTAGGGTGAGGTCTTGAGGCTGTATATTCATTTTAAAAGAGTCCAGTTACAGTATACATGACCATGCTATGACAAGAGCCGTTGCTTGTTTGGTTACATTATCATCATAATACCTTTGCCTTAGAAAAATAACTTCATTTCTAGAGCACCAAATAGACCAAAGGTGAGGAAATGGCCAACAACAATTCTCCTGCAAGTTGTCGCATACGGCTTTAATGGAGTTGCAAAAGCTGGTCGAACTGTTTGTCTGAAGCTATGGTCTCTGCACTATTCTACACCACCCTGGAGTAGGCATACCGGAAAAATAAATGCTCAAGGCCCTCCGCATCCTCTCACAGCATCGTAGATACAATGTGTAACCCGTTCGCATGATCTTGTCCTTGTCCACCTTTGTCAACACACGGGTGTCGAAACATCCTTAAAAAATCATTATGCACTGTGGGCTTTCTGCTCTTCTAAATCACGTTGAAATCATACCTGAGATCGCCCTCCACCCTTTCTTGTGCAACGATGAATGAGTCAAGCCTTCTTCACCGAGAATAGACGACCAACCCATACCCAATGGTCTCTTCCACTTGATGGAGATTCCATATCCCTCAAAAAGGAAATCTCTAGATAATCAACACTCTATGGTCTGAGAATTCAGTCAAAAATTGGGGTGCCCAACTGCCATCTGACCAAGCATACTTGCACTTTTGCTTGAGAGAGCAAAAAGTCTTTTATTGTATTTGTTTTGTGGATTGATTTATATTATCTGCGGCTACTATTATATGTGATACTTTTTATTGATCATAATGTTTGTTTAAATATTCGAAAAGATTCTGAAAATCGTCCATGATACTTGTTGGGCTTGAGCCCAACTGGACGTGTTGACTTTGTCTAAAATGCTTAACTCCAAGTTGGGATGCAATCAACCCTCTCTCTTATACCCATTCTCACACTTTCTGAGTACTAGAAGTGGGACTATGTTCGTGGTGTTTCATTCTCCCTCACTTATATTTGTAACATCCTCATTGCAATATGTCCTATTACTTACTCCTATAATGGTGGCCACTGCACACTCTCGATAGCCTTTTCCTCCTATCTCTTTAGTAAGGATTGCTCTATCTCTTAGGTAGAACTTTCCACTATTAGAGAAAACATGCTCTATACCAGTTGTAATGGCTCATGCTTAGACCTAAGCTGTTATGGATGAAAGCTTTCCCTAACTTATTGGTCTCAATCCAATTGGATTCATTGATAGCCTTCAAAATATTTACGTTCAAGTTTTCAAGTAGCAACCCCATTTCTTTTACCCTACTCTCACACTTCGTGAGCACTAGATGCATGACTATGTTTGGGGTGTTTTGGATAAATAGTCGACAAGACAATGTTTTGACCCTAACTAGCAAAGGAAGTGCGTATTTTTGGCGAATGTTGTATGTCATGTCGGCATGGGCAAGTTGCCTCAAACTTTTCAAAGGAAGTCCGCTTCGGGGAATGTTGTGACCTGATGAAATGCTTTTGATGCTATTGGGTCAAGAATCACATATGGACATGCCCATGTCTGTGGGTTAGAGGAAGGAAGTTCCAAGTGGGGTGGACATGTCCTCAATTGGAGGGTCTTTGACAACGACGAAACCTCTAGACGTGTGCTTTTTAGTCAACGGAGCATCAAATGATGTTAATCACATCTTGCTCTGATATTGGTGGGGTGTTTTCTGTTGACCTAATACAACTGGGATAGGAGGATTCCCTCGTAAGAGGGATTTCAAGGGAAGCCAAAGAGGAGCCAAAAATATGGTGAACACGATATGTCTTGGAACCGCTCCCAGTTTCAAGACAGTGAAATGCATGAAAACAATGCTATCGTTTATGTATTGTAGGAGTACCATTCACGGCAAGGGACCTTGCATCCTTGGAGAAGGTGGTGCGACAGTTTTTTAGGAAAAAGAGGGTGAAGTCCCGTGAAGGGACTCGCCACGAAGTGTTATATTATAAATTTAAAAAGAAGTTATAGTACAATTATACAATCATCCAAACAGAAATAAGGGCCTTGGAATGACCCATCACCTTCTATGTATAGAAATGCTGGCCGCGGAAGATACATTTTTTCAAGAGAACCAAATGGCCCATAGATGCGCGAAAGCTGAAGAACTATCCTCTTGTGAATTGCACACACCACTCTTATGGAGTTCTAAAAGGATGTGCCGTCTTTAGTCCGAAGCCAAGGGACACCTGCCCCATTCCATCTTGGCGTTGAGGATCTGCATTTGAAGAACATATGATCCATTTCTTCGTTTTTTTGTCCGCACCATGTCTTCAAAATATCGATATCGAAATCACGAATATATCAGGATATATCGACGATGTCGGCGGAAATCTCAGAAATGACCCAAAAAACAGAAATTTCCACAAATTAAGGCCATACTAGTCCTTAAAACAATAAATATCATGGGAAAAATGTGTATGCCCCTTAGGGGGAGCTAACTTAGCTCCCCCTGCCTCATTTTTCGTGCATTTTTTATTTTTTGAAAATAAAAACCGTGTAAATTCATTATTAAATCCCTATATTATGTTATTAAAATTTCATTTGAAATAGAGACTCCTACGACCTCCATCCTGATGGGCTCGATTTAAAAAAATCCTTTGACCGTTAAAAAATGACTGTTTGGATGGAAGCCGTAGGAGTCTCTGTTTCACACGAAATTTGAATGACATAATATAGTGATATAGTGATGAATATTCAGGGAAGAAATTTTCAAAAATAAAAATAAAAATTAAAGAAAATGGGGCGGGGGGAGCTAAGTTAGCTTCCCCTAGTGGGCAACCCCATTTATCCCAAATATCATATAACTACACACTCGTGTGTAAGAATAATGTGTCTTTAATATACCAATATACATTATATCGCATATACCACTACTTCAATGCTAATTATTGGCCGTCGACTGCTGAGTGATATTAGAAAGGAAACGATGAAATTTAATTAATAACTTAGTGACATCAAGGAGATGTATTTAGCACAATAACTCTACATCACATCCTATATTATATATAAACAAAATGCTGAACTATATATGATATCATATGAACAAACTGATGAGCATAATGATATATATATGTATGCAGACATTCCTTAATCTGCTCTAGAGTTTTTATTCTCCGTTGCAAAAGGGGAAAAACCCCTCGTTTAAGCATCCCCAGCCCGAAAATATATAAAACATAATGTGTTAGAATAAATACATCAACAAAATCACAAACAAATAGATCAAAACTTTAAAAATGGATCTTATTAAGCAATATTGACACCATATTGATAACTATCGATCGATTATTGACCGATATCTGGCAAAATCTTTACTGAAATCTTCAATTTTTGACCTATATGAGAAGAAATACCGAGAGATATCGTGTGATATCCTAGAATTCAGTATACACCCAAATATCGAAACTCCCTCTAGCAATACCCGATATATCACGATATTTTGGAAGATGATACAAATCATAAATTTGGTTATTTATTCTTATTAGATTTGTTTCCAATTGTGTCAATATATGGAGCGGCTAGGAATATTAAGAAATCAACTTTTGAAGCTTTTAAAACAAAAAATTATCTTTCAAGCTTCTTTCTTTATAAAGAAGCAACAAAGCCAACTAATATAGTTGATATCGATGTTAAAACATCGATATCAATAGAATACCGATGATATAACTCGAAATGATGGAAAATTTGCACTAAATACTTGAAATTTCGTCAAAATCTATGATATCAGATGACATATCATCGATATATCATTTGATATCGGTCAATATCGATATCCAAGGTAATATCGTTATCCTTGACTTGTCGATATGGATACATCGTCGATATATCAAAGCATATATCAGGACATTTCGATCTATGATTTGCAATCGCATCCTAAGTCATCCTGAATCATATCGTGATTGCGAGCAAAGATATGATATGCCTTTTAATCGAAAACTTTCCATTGATCCATCAAAAGTTATCTCTCCCATGAGTGGTGCCCTCAACATCAGATCCCCAAGTAACGCTAAGAAGTTGTCCAGTCTCTCCTCGGAGAATTCTGTCATGAAGATAGGAGTCCAGGAACCGACTGTCGAAACCTGATGAACCAATTTCTGATCCTCTGCTAGCATAAACATACGTGGGTAACAATCCCTTAACATGCCTAGACTCGTTTAATCGTACAATCGGATTCTGAATAACTCTCCACTGCCTACCACTGGTCGAAGCAACTTGGCCTGCTCTGGCAAGACCTTAAGAATGCCATGCCAAATGGAGGAATGCGTCCAGATATTGCTAACTATTAAAGATCCCCGAATAGCATAAATTTTATGATGGTAGACCAAATCATCATTACTCCCCGATAGTCCTAAGTACCTAATGAGTGCTTTGTTCATGCATTCAAGCTTCATAAGCCCATGCCTCCGTCTTTTTTTGAATCTCGTTACAGTTTCCTAATTAATGTAATAAATCCTGTTTTCTCCTGCTTCCCGTTCGTTAATGTAATAAATCCTGTTTTCTCTTACTTTCTGTCAGCCCGTAAGAATCAATTCATTATGGTTTTAATCTTCGTTTGCATACCTACTGAAAGGAATCTGGAGGAGCAGAAGAAAACGAGTATGGCTAATAGAACACGTTTCAGTAATATCAATATCCTGCCTTTAGATAGGATCCTCGCTTTCCACTTGGCCAACTTGTTCCAATTTGTCCAAAACTGGTCCCTAATTAGAAGCGTGAAGGCATCCAACAACCAAAGGGAGTCCCAAGTGAGCGGAAGAGCTCTACTTGCGTAACATTGCATCGATTTGGCCTCTTATATCTCTGCCAGGTAAGGCCAAAAGGAATGAAATAATGACTTTATCTATTAAGCTGTAGGCTCAAAATGTCGCCAAATATATCCATAATACTGGATAATCGTGCCATCTAGTCTGCTCCCCTTCCAAGGAATATCATATATCATATGCATATTAGAGAATGGGGATAACGATGCGTCGATCTCTCATATAGCATGAACACAATCTTCCTTCAGAATCCAATTTCATCGTAACCGTCATGACATTTGTTGGAATCATAAAGAGTAGTGGTGTCTGAGGGTGTAACATCCGGAATCTACACAAACCGAACTCAGCCCGATTTGGGTCCGATTAACCCAATTAAGTTGTTGGTCAATACCAAACAACCTAAAACAATCAACTGATCGTGAATCAAAAGTCGTTCGGGCGAAATTGACCAAAAATCGATCGCTTCGTAATGCGTGTCCGAAAAAGCCACGACGGTAATTCGGAAACCGCAAAACAAACCGAGACCGTCATTACATCCGATTCGACGAAAGAAAACCAACAGAATCGACCGTTCGTCAATCGGAGGTCATTTGATATTTTTAAATTACAAAATTTAATCTCAAACAAAAACCGTATCCGAAAATTTCGGGTATTCAAAAGTCGATCGGAATTATATCAATATTATACTCATATTGATCGTCATTCCGAGACGGTCAAAACAAGATATTGCTCGTTGAATTCCGAAGCTTGAGATGTGAATAAGATCAACTTTTGTGTATCAAATAAAAAGGAAAAATAATAATAATTAACAAAATAACACTCCGCTACTGTAGCAGACCCGTTACTGTAAAAATTTTTTTTGAATGACTGTCTAAGCAGTCCTTAACAATTTCAAATTACTTGTTTTAGTTTATTCCACTTGGCCTCCGAAGTAATTCCACATGTCAAGTAAGAAGGCCTTTACCCTCCTTATTTATATCATCACAAAGACCACCTCTCACTCTCTCAAAACTCCAGCCGTGACTCAATCTCTTCTTCTCTTCCCCTTATTCTCCTCCTAATTTCCCCCAATCTCCAAATCTGCCTAAATTCTCCATCGAAGAAGCCTAAATTCTATTTGTTTTGTTGCTGTACTCCAGCTGTTCCAGCAGCTCTGAGCAACAATTGTTTCCAAAAGCAATCGGAGGTACTCTCCATTGTTGGTTTGCTGCAGCCTTCCTTCATGTAGCAACTCTTGCATGCTGTAATCAGCCATTTGTGACCTAAAAAAAAGGTACACTCCCTCTCTTTCTCTCCTATAAAAATCCCAATGTTGGGAAGCCGTAACCTCATTTCTCCTTCCCATTTTCTTCTCATTTTTCCTATTCTCTCCAGCCCTCTTCACTGCAAGCTGCTGATGTTTCCTTCTCTTAAAGTTATTGCATGTTCTAGGGCCAACTCTCCCATCTGCAAGCCACTGTCTAAAAAATTGAGAACTGCTGCATGTTTTGATCCAATCACTTGCCATCCAAGATCCAAGATCAAAGAGGTACACTCCTTTGCCATCTTTTGCTGCCATGCATGTGACCTGCACATTAAATCCATGTTTTTTTGGGAACTTTGAACTTTGGACTAGTCCATGAATTAAAGTTCAAAATCCAGATCTGATTTCCAGTATTTTTTTCCAATCTATATATATATATATTCTAAGGAGGTTAATGGGGCTGCCCCCTGGGGGTAGCCAACATGGCTGCCCCCGCGCCATTTTCGACGCTTTTTTTATTTTTTTTCAAAAAATGTCACCATGTATATTCATCCCTATATCCCTCCTACATGCCATTCGAATTTCGTCGGAAACAGAGACTCCTACGGCCTCCATCCAGACAGTTATTTTTTAACGGTCACAGGATTTTTTAAATCGACACCATCTCGATGGAGGCCGTAGGAGTCTCTGTTTCTGACGAAATTCGAATGGCATGTAGGAGGGATATAGGGATGAATTTACATGGTTTTATTTTTCAAAAAAAAAATAAAAAAAACGTCGGAAATTGGGGGCGGGGCAGCCCCATTAAATCCTATTCTAAATCCCGAGATTAGTTTCCAGTAAACTGTATGTATATTCCAAATTCAGAAATTGATTTCTAGTGGAGTTGGAAGGTACTATGGAATGGGTTGTTGTTGTTCTTGTAAGTGACATTTGATTTTCATGTATCCCATATAAGAATGGATAATATGGAATTAGATGATATGTACAATAATGGGAGAACTGCAGCCAAATCTATGCTTTTGAATATGAAAAGAGGCTCTGGAAATTGAGATTTTTAATGAATGCATGCCATTAGTCAGTCGTGGGGTACATCTCCTGATTATAAAATTCTCTTCCTCGTTGACAGTTTATGAATCTGCATCTAGTTTAGAATCTTTTTATTCCTCTAGTTCCTCTAGGAGCTTCTCTGATGTCATCTCCCTTGCTATGGCTTTATAAAGTCTTCCCATTAGAATTCAGATATACAATGCTGATTTTGCTTTAAAAACGTATCCAACATGTCCTGCAGATTACAGACATGTCATATTATAGAAAGGTTCAAAAAAAAAGGAGGCATGTCGTGGACTATTATAATTTTGAGAGTATCCAAGCTTATCTTTCATGAGAAGTTATCATAGTTACCCTCGATATGTATGTATATATTGTGCTCATAATTATAACAACTAAACTACATAGGTGAGGATATCCATCACCATGACTTTTTGATAGGATAAATAATCCTGTAGGATCTAAACAATGGAGCAATGAACTTTATTTATGTTCATTGTCCAATAAGCATAATGGTGTATAAGGGCAGTGTTGCTATGTGCATGGTCTCAAGTTTACATATCAAGTGTGTGTGTGTGTATGAGTGATAAATATAGGATAAAATATAGCATGTTGTTGAGATGTATCTAATTGAAAATTCTTTTGACAATCACCGAGTTTATGCGAATTCATGGTTCACTCAACACCATGAGTATACGTGTTGGTAAGGAAGGTTATTCAATAAATTACAGTAGTTGTCCAACTGAAAAGGGGGGGGGGACTTATTGCCACACTGGCATTGTGAAATGTCATAGATCGTAAAAATCATGTAATAGTTATCCTAACCCTCACTGTTAGTAATTGAAATTTTATACAAACTAAAACGCACAACTTACAATTTTTTTTTAATCAATGATATTATTCAATTTTTACAACAAATGAACATATCCTTTAAGTATACTCTATTAGCTTGTGGTTATGATTATAGATGTGAATGTGAAAAAAATTTCCCATAAATTTATGCTTTAATGCGATGTCAATAAATGGAATATCTACGAAATGTGTCGTAAACAGGTACCCGGATCCTCGGGGGTTCACAATTTTGGTATCAGTGCAGTGGTACCCCGATACGCACATTCGCAGTACTACTATTCCGATCGCATTAAGCTCTTGGATAGAGACGGTCTCCCGACTTGTCGTGAGTCCGAGAAGGGAAATATGACATTCGAATTAAATAACCACATATGTCACCGATTTCATTAATTTTCATAGTATATCCCAAGAAGAGAAAAAGCATTTTCGGGCAGTGCCTGCTCTTCTTCATCGACTACATTAGGAGGAGCACTTGCCGGACGTGGCATAGATTCCGCTCGACCTTCTGGGTCGCAGCGAGTATACACGACCACTCCATCTACTCGATCAATCCGATGTTACCAATGTCACGAATGGGGACATTACCGATCACAGTGCCCATAGGCTTCTGATGAGCTTCGCCCACAGCCACAACCTTCACAATCACAGCCTCAGGCAACGTTCAGGGAGTTTCCGTGGCAGGAACTCCAACTTCAGGCGACCGCAGCAAAGACAAACACAGAGTGTGACAGGTTCCAGTGCCGCACCAGTCAGACAGGGACAGTTACATGCAGTTACTGAGGAGCAGGCACGTCCAGCGGCTACTGTAGTGAAAGGTATGGTCTCAGTCTTGAGCCGACCTTTCCATGTTTTATTTGATTCTGGTGCAAAATACTCTTTTCTTGCTTCGAGGCTACTTGCTTCTTTAGGTAGAGTCGCAGAGACTCTCTCTTCTCCATATCATATCAGAGGGCCAGGTGGCCAGTTCATTATTTCACTGATAGTCAGGCACTTGCCTGTACTGATTGGCGGTCACGAGATGATCGCAGATTGTCTACTTCTGCAGCTTGATGAGTTCGACTTAATTTTGGACATGGATTGGTTATCCGCTCATCATGCACTTGTTGATTGCTTTAGGAAGACGGTTGTCTTCAGGATTCCAGATCTACCCGAGTTCACTTTTGAGGGTACTATACATGACTCCACTATGGAGTACATTTCAGTGTTGCGAGCTCAGCGATTGGTTGGTCAGGGTTGTGATTCATACCTTGCATTTATTTGGGAGATATCTGATCAGGAGCCGATGACTCAGGACATCCGAGTAGTATCAGAATATCCAAATGTATTTCCTGATGAGCTAGCAGGATTACCTCCTGAGAGAGAGATTGAGTTCGAGATCTCATTGCTGCCTGATACACAACCGATCTCTATGGCACCATATCGCATGGCACCAGCTGAGTTGAGGGAGCTGAAGATGCAGTTGAAGGAGTTACTTGATTTGGGATTCGTGAGACCGAGCACTTCACCTTGGGGTGCTCCGGTTCTATTTGTCAAGAAGAATGATGGATCCATGAGACTGTGCATTGATTACCGGTAATTGAACAAGAGAACGGTGAAGAACCGTTATCCTTTGCCACGCATCGATGATTTGTTTGATCGGCTCCCGGGATCTTCGGTTTTCTCGAAGATCGATCTTCGCTCATGCTACCATCAACTGAGGATTAGAGAGTCTGGTATTAAAAAGACCGCTTTCAGGACTCGCTATGGACATTACGAGTTTGTGGTGATGCCGTTTGGGCTCACCAATGCACCTGCGGCTTTCATGAATATGATGAACCGTATTTTCTGTCCATACTTGGACAAGTTTGTAGTGGTGTTCATCGATGATGTGCTCATATACTCACGGAATGAATGAGATCATGCGAATGATCTACGGATTATTTTGGACACCTTGCGAGAGCACAAACTATATGCCAAGTTGAGCAAGTGTGAGTTCTGGTTATCCCAGGTCTCATTTTTGGGGCACGTCATTTCTGGAGCAGGTATCGCGGTTGATCCTGCGAAGATTGAGGCAGTCATGTCTTGGGAGCAGCCCAAGACAGTTACTCAGATTCGGAGCTTCCTCGAATTAGCTGGCTATTACAGACGCTTTGTCAGCGGATTTTCACGCAATGTTCGCCCTCTGACACGATTGACACAGAAGGGAGTTCCATTCATTTGGGATGATTCATGTGAGCAGGCCTTCTAGAGACTGAAGGAGAGGTTGACTACATCGCCATTCTTGCTCTTCCTTCAGGCACTCAGGACTATGCAGTCTACACAGATGCATCTGGAGAAGGTCTAGGAACAATATTGATGCAGAGAGGACAGGTGATTGCTTACGCATCACGACAGTTGATACCGCACGAGCGGAACTACCCCACACATGACTTGGAGTTGGCGGTAGTTGTCTTCGCCTTCAAGATCTGGTGCCACTATCTATATGGGGTGAATTTCGAGATCTTCACAGACCACAAGAGTCTGAAGTACACCTTTGATCAGAAGGAGCTGAATATGAGGCAACACAGATGGCTCGATCTGCTGAAGGATTATGATTGCACAATCTCTTTCCATCCCAGTAAGGGAAACGTGGTGGCTGATGCACTTAGCAGGAGAGCGCATGCAGAGGGTACGACGAACTGGCTATATACATGGGATACGCTTGTTGCTTTGACCGATTGGCATTCTCAGGAGAGCGCATCCATTTCTACCGCCGTGCCTCCACGATACCGTAGTCTTTATGATCGTATTGTAGAGGGCCAGAAGACCGATCCTTGGATCCGAGATAGATACATGCGCACCATCAAAGACGAATTTGATGACTTTGTTGTGATGGAGTCTATTTTATGGAAGGCAGGACGGGTCGTTGTACCCAATGACGAGCAGCTTCGTAGAGACATTCTGGATGAGGCACACAGTTCACGGTTATCTATCCATCTAGGCAGTACGAAGATGTACCGTGATCTGCGTCGACATTTCTGGTGGGATGGAATGAAGCGCGATGTAGCATAGCATGTCAACAGATGCATAACCTGTCAGATGGTCAAGGCCGGGCATAGGAGACCATCAGGATTACTGCAGTCTCTCCCCATTCCTGAATGGAAGTGGGAGAGCATTTCTATGGATTTTGTCACGGGATTGCCGAAGACACCGAGTGGCCATGATTCCATTTGGGTCGTTATTGATAGGTTGACCAAGTCAGCCCATTTCATACCTGTCAACACGACTTATACTCCATCCAGATTGGTCAAGCTATATGTGCAGAACATTATCAAACTACATGGTATACCACGAGAGGTGGTGTCTGACAGGGATTCGAGGTTTACTTCACATTATTGGCGTCAGTTCATGTCGGCACTACAGACAGAGCTGAAGATGAGTTCTGCATATCATCCACAGACTGACGGTCAGAGTGAGCGCACCATTCAGACACTAGAGGATTTGCTTCGCGCTTGCACTTTGGAGTGGAAAGGGTCCTGGAAGGACCATCCGCCGTTAGTGGAATTCACGTACAACAACAACTATCACTCCATTATTGGCATGGCACCATTCGAAGTCCTTTACGGGCGGAGATGCCTCACACCTCTCAGTTGGCGTGAGATAGGTGATCATGATTTATACTTCGTGGATCTCTTGGAGGAGACTGCGAGAGTTGTTGATCTTGTGAGACGGAGGCTTCTGACGACATAGAGTCGCTAGAAGAGCTATGCAGACCGTCGGAGAAGAGATTTGGAGTTTCATGTATCCAATCTTCTTCTCCTTTTATTATAGAATCAACTTAATCACATACTAATGACATTCCTGTAAATTACAGGTGGGAGATTGGGTATTTCTCCGTGTATTTCCCATGAAGGGAGTACAGAGATTTGGTGTTCGTGGCAAGTTGGTACCGCGATATGTTGGACCTTTTGAGATTCTGGCTAGAGTAGGGAAGGTGGCATACCGAGTAGCCCTTCCTCCACATCTTTCAGGCATCCACGACATCTTTTATGTATCCAATTTGAGAAAATATGTGCACGACCCTCGACACATTATCAGTTACGAGAATTTAGATGTAGAGCTTGATTTGACATACGAAGAGAGGCCAGTCCAGATACTTAACCATGCTGTGAAGAAGTTTCGCAGCAAAGAGATTTCATTGGTCAAGGTTTTGTGGCACCGTCACAGAGTCGAAGAGGCGACATGGAAAACCGAAGCCGACATACGGGCACGATACCCTCAACTTTTCTGAGGTAAAAAAACAAAACAAGCTTTTATAACTAGATATATGTTAAAAAATATATGGCTTGTTTTCTCTTTGAGGTTTTTATGGGTTCAAAACCCTTTGAGGTTTTTATGGCCAAATGAAACACAAGACACATAAGGACCTTGACTCGAGTCTCGAGGACGAGACTCCCTTTGAGGTTTTTATAATTGTAACATCCGGAATCTACACAAACCGAACTCAGCCCGATTTGGGTCCGATTAACCCAATTAAGTTGTTGGTCAATACCAAACAACCTAAAACAATCAACTGATCGTGAATCAAAAGTCGTACGGGCGAAATCGATCAAAAATCGATCGCTTCGTAATGCGTGTCCGAAAAAGCCACGACGGTAATTCGAGAACCGCAAAACAAACCGAGACCGTCATTATATCCCAGTCGACGAAAGAAAACCAACGGAATCGACCGTTCGTCAATCGGATGTCATTTGATATTTTTAAATTACAAAATTTAATCTCAAACAAAAACCGTATCCGAAAATTTCGGGTATTCAAAACTCGATCGGAATTTATATCAATATTATACTCATATTGATCGTCGTTCCGAGATGGTCAAAACAAGATATTGCTCGTCGAATTCCGAAGCTTGAGATGTGAATAAGATCAACTTTTGTGTATCAAATAAAAAGAAAAAATAATAATAATTAACAAAATAATACTCTGCTTCTGTAGCAGACCCGTTACTGTAAAAAAAATTTTTAAATGACTGTTTAAGCAGTCCTTAACAATTTCAAATGGCTTGTTTTAGTCTATTCCACTTGGCCTCCAAAGTAATTCCACATGTCAAGTAAGAAGGCCTTTGCCCTCCTTATTTATATCATCACAAAGACCACCTCTCACTCTCTTAAAACTCCAGCCTCGACTCCATCTCTTCTTCTCTTCCCCTTATTATCCTCCTAATTTCCCCCAATCTCTAAATATGCCCAAATTCTCCATCAAAGAAGCCTAAATTCTATTTGTTTTGTTGCTGTGCTCCAGCTGTTCCAGCAGCTTTGAGCAGCAATTGTTTCCAAAAGCAATCGGAGGTACTCTCCATTGTTGGTTTGCTGCAGCCTTCCTTCATGTAGCAACTCTTGTATGCTGTAATCAGCCATTTGTGATCTAAAAAAAAGGTACACTCCCTCTCTTTCTCTCCTATAAAAATCCCAATGTTGGGAAGCCGTAACCTCATTTCTCCTTCCCATTTTCTTCTCATTTTTCCTATTCTCTCCAGCCCTCTTCACTGCAAGCTGCTGATGTTTCCTTCTCTTAAAGTTGTTGCATGTTCTAGGGCCATCTCTCCCATCTGCATGCCACTGTCTAAAAAATTGAGAACTGCTGCATGTTTTGATCCAATCACTTGCCATCCAAGATCCAAGATCAAAGAGGTACACTCCTTTGCCATCTTTTGCTGCCATGCATGTGACCTGCACATTAAATCCATGTTTTTTTGGGAACTTTAGACTAGTCCATGAATTAAAGTTCAAAATCCAGATCTGATTTCCAGTATTTTTTTCCAATCTATAGAGATATATGTATTCTAAATCCAGAGATTAGTTTCCAGTAAACTGTATGTATATTCCAAATTCAGAAATTGATTTCTAGTGGAGTTGGTAGGTACTATGGAATGGGTTGTTGTTGTTCTTGTAAGTGATATTTGATTTTCATGTATCCCATATGAGAATGGATAATCTGAACTTAGATGATATGTACAATAATGGGAGAACTGCAGCCAAATCTATGCTTTTGAATATGAAAAGAGGCTCTGGAAATTGAAATTTTTAATGGATGCATGCCATTAGTCAGTCGTGGGGTACATCTCCTGATTATAAAATTCTCTTCCTCGTTGATAGTTTATGAATCTGCATCTAGTTTAGAATCTTTTAATTCCTCTAGTTCCTCTAGGAGCTTCTCTGTTGTCATCTCCCTTGCTATGGCTTTATAAAGTCTTCCTATTAGAATTCAGATATACAATGCTGATTTTGCTTTAAAAACGTATCCAACATGTCCTGCAGATTACAGACATGCCATATTATAGAAAGGTTCAAAAAAAAGGGGGCCTGTCGTGGACTATTATAATTTTGAGAGTATCCAAGCTTATTTTTCATGAGAAGTTATCATAGTTACCCTCGATATGTGTGTATATATATATTGTGCTCATAATTATAACAACTAAACTACATAGGTGAGGATATCCATCACCATGACTTTTTGATAGGATAAATAATCCTGTAGGATCTAAACAATGGAGCAATGAACTTTATTTATGTTCATTGTCCAATAAGCATAATGGTGTATAAGGGCAGTGTTGCTATGTGCATGGTCTCAAGTTTACATATCAAGTGTGTGTGTGTGTATGAGTAACAAATATAGGATAAAACATAGCATGTTGTTGAGATGTATCTAATTGAAAATTCTTTTGACAATCACCGAGTTTATGCGAATTCATGGTTCACTCAACTCCATGAGTATACGTGTTGGTAAGGAAGGTTATTCAATAAATTACAGTAGTTGTCCAACTGAAAAAGGGGGGGGACTTATTGCCACACTGGCATTGTGAAATGTCATAGATCGTAAAAATCATGTAATAGTTATCCTAACCCTCACTGTTACTAATTGAAATTTTATACAAACTAAAAAGCACAACTTACAATTTTTTTGAATCAATGATATTATTCAATTTTTACAACAAATGAACATCCTTTAAGTATACTCTATTAGCTTGTGGTTATGATTATAGATGTGATTGTGAAAAAAAATTTCGCATAAATTTATGCTTTAATGCGATGTCAATAAATGGAATATCTGCGAAATGTGTCGTAAACATGTACCCGGATCCTCGGGGGTTCACAGAGGGCATCATTGCTGCATGCCCCGTTTGGGTTGAAAGTAGACCCCCTCTGGATGTCCATTGACTAACACCGCATATGATGCCAGTTGTTATGCATCTCTTGTCCCAAGCGATCCAATTGTTAGGGAAACCTCTCTATTGCAAAGTTGACTAAAGGAAACAATAATCTACACAATCACATGCTTTGAAAAAGTCTACTTTCTAAAGCAAGCCCATCCGATGTGTATATATTTGGTTCCTTGTTTTTGTACTCGTTTATCTATTTCTTTTCCTTTTTTCTTTATTATGTAATTTTCCCATAGGCCTCTCCTCTATATAAGAGAGTGTAGGGCTCAAGGAATAAACAAGTCTCTTGTTTTTCCCAACATGGTTCTGTTGGAGTATAAGTTGTATGCGTCACTTATGTGGGAGATTGGTAAATGGATCTCTCCTCGATCCATTTACCCCATCCATAGTTTAGTCCCACATCTGTCGCCTGTGGGAAGTGGAGACTCAGTGGGGCTACATATAGACCCCCACACCCATTGTATCCATATGAGAAAAAGCAATAATTTATCATCCCTTTGAGGCGTTATCCCGTGGTTTCATCCCGCTCCTTAAGAAGTAGGGTTCCATGTAAAATCTTGGTGTTCATATTTATTATTCTGTTCTTCATGCTCTGTTTTCCCATTTTCGCTTCCGCATTCCTATTTTCTAACATGGTATCGGAGCGGGTTCGATTCTCGAGGAGTTTCTGTTTTATTTGTTTCGAGATTCGATTCAATTAGGGTTCTTTCATGAAGATCATGTTCTGATTATTTCGAGATTTGGAAAAGGGGTTTCATCTTTAAAACCCTAGATCTAAGTTCGAATCGGCGACCCTCCTGGCCGCGCCCCATGCAGCCACACCACAGATCTTGTCATGCTCTAGTCACGTTCTCATGGCGGTGGCGGAGCCTAAGTTCGAAGTCCTAAGGCTCGAGGTAGCATCTTGCACAGGAGGCACATACCTCGCCTGCACGCCAGGAGGCACATACCTCGCCTTCTCGTGCAGAACTTGCGCCCAACCGATCCAGTGGAGGCAACAACCACCATCGCCACTTCGAGAAAAAAAGAGGGACGTGCAGATCCAAACTATCCAGGCGGTTCTTCTCCAGGCAACGCCGCCCTTCCCATGGTTGATCTCTGAGCAACGCCGCCGACCCTCCTTCGCGATTGACCTCCAACGCAGGCCGCGACACACCTCCTTGTCGCAGCTCCAATCACCTAGCGGCGTCGTAGATCCGTCTGCCGCCTCGCGAGGCGATCTCGCGCAGACAGAACTTCTCCCCTAGATCACCTTCTGGTGGTACCCCTCTTTTCACCGCACCGTATCTCGATCTCCTTCTCCAAGATGGTTGGGCCCTTGATTTCGCGCCTTCGCCTCCTCTGCGGTGCACCACCTCCCATCGTTGGCGGCACGGGATGCCCTAGAACATGGGTTTCGATCTTTCTGCGACTCCCCTTGTGGAGGTCCTCCATGAGCGGTGACTCCCACTAGCGGCGGCGTTCATTAGAAGCCCCTATCGTGGGGTGTCCTTTTAGAAAGGGGTTCCCATCGGGGGAACCCTAAATTGGGTAATGCCCAAATGGGCCAAAAAAAAGAAAAGGAGAGAGAGGAGTGGCTCGAAAAAATGTAAAAAAAAGAGAGGTAGAGAGAGAGGGTTGTTTCTGTTTAAAAAAATATAATGGGAAGAAGTAAAAGAGAAAAGAGAGGGAGCCCAGCATGGGTTGGAAAAAAGAGAATTTGTTTTGAAAAGCGGCGTGTACAAATGAAAAGCCGTACGCAAAAAAAGTGAAATAGCCATAAAATGTGAGTCGGCTATAAAAAGGATAAGTTGAAAAAATATCTTAGAAAAATGAATATTTTTTTGAGAGAAAAAGCTGTAAAAGAAAATAAAAATAAATTGCTTTTTTTTAAATTGTTGTGACGACTATTCAAAAAATGAAATAGCCAAAAAAAATAGAAAAGCTGAAAAAAATTTGTAGACGGCTTTTGTGATTTTTTCGCCCTATCTTTGTTGTCTTCTTCCAACCTGATCGATGTTTGTCATTTCTATCAGTATGGGGGAAAGAGGGAGTATTGTGTAGAGTCACAAGTCGGGTTCCATATTCAGATTCTCCAGATTCTCGACCAGCCATATTTCCAGACTCTACAGTTCAGATGTTCAGACTCGACGCTCAGATGTCTTTCGAGTCTTCAGTTTCAGACATGCACATGTATGCGGTCTTCTTTTCAGATGTGCACATGTTTGCCATCTTTTGTGTGGTCCCTATATTTTTTGTTTGGGTCAGGATTTTCATGTGTTCTATATGGACTCCAGAGTAGAGATCCCATTCCCTATGCCATGTGGGCTAGGGTTTTCATATGGTTTCATAGGGACTCCAAAATAGAGTATCATTCTCTGAGCCAGATGGAAGAGACCCATTTCTTCTATGAGGAGACTTTTTCAGACTCTATCCTCCAGCGATCATGAACTCCAGTTCGAGATCCTTCCGAGGTTCCTATGTTAGAGAACCCACTTCGAGGTCCCTATGAGAGAGACCCATCTTTAGAGATCTGTGTATGGATAAATAACGACATCCTTTATTCATCCCTTTCAGAGATGGAGCAGTTGTCCACATTGTTGTGGCGGACCAGAGTTCTTCGTGTTGAGACGCATTTCAGCTGCAGTGACTTTGACAGGCGCAGTACAGAGCACATGCTCTCCGACAAGGAGATTCGTTTGACTCACATTCCAGCCCATTCATCCTTCTCACATGTACGGAATTAAAAGCAACGTCTTTGACAACATCCGACAATTGTGAGCGTTGAGTTGATATTGTCAGTAGTGTCTTGTAGCGTGAGTTGAGTTTTCTTTCTGTTTGTCGAAGCTGAGCATTGCATGCTCCAGCTTGAGGGGGAGTTTTAGAGTATAAGTTGTATGCGTCACTTATGTGGGAGATGGGTAAATGGTTCTCTCCAGTATCCATTTATCCCATCCAGAGTTTAGTCCCACATCTACCATCTGTGGGATGTGGAGACTCAATGTGGGTTTTATATAGAACCCCACACCCTTTGTATCCAGATTAGAAAAAACAATAAACTTACAACCCTTTGAGGCATTTTCCCGTGGTTTCATCCGCTCCTTAGGGCGTATGGTTTCACGTAAAATCTTGGTGTTCATGTTTATTATTCTGTTCTTCATGTTATGTTTATCATTTTTGCTTCATCATTCCTTTTTTCTAATAGTATCCGAGCCACAGTCCTACGACGAAGCTCTCGTACCCCAGAAACCCTAGACCCCCACCAGCCGTAGCCCCCTCTCTCAAGGAGTCACCGTCGCTGTCGGTCGCTCCCTCTCTTATGAGTCGGCATCGCCGCCAGCCGCTCCTCTCTCCAGGAGCCGTCGTCGTCGGCCCCTTTTTCTCTCTCCAACCACCGCCGTCGACTGCTCCTCTCTCTCGGAAGCACCGTCGTTGGCCCCTTTCCTCTCTCCAACCATCGCCAGTGCATATCTCGAGGCACCGTCGGTCTGACTCTGGGTGATGGATTTGGTTGCATTTTGAGTCTACACATGCAACCAAATCCCCCTATGTTAGTGTAGACAATTATTTTGTCAAGTCTACGATCCTTGTCTTCTTTACCGACAACATGTCAGAGAACAAGATAGATATCCCCACCACGGGCGTCTTCAGAGGCCCATCGCCCATAGTCAAGATGGATGGGTCGAATTATGAGTTGTGGGCCATGTAGTTCATGAGCCTAATGACGGCGATGGGTAATAAGCATATTCTTTCCGAGGAGGAGCCGGCGGAGAAGACATAGTTGTATGCCTCTTGGGAGGCTAATGACGCATATGCTTAGGTTTGGTTGTCTGGTACGTTGATATCAGAGATAGAAAACGATGTTATGCACCATCCCACTACCAAAGTCATGTGGGATATTCTTGTTGCCATGCATTCACATGCTAAGAATGAGACAAAAATTCTACATCTTCAGCATGTCATCTTCACTATAAAGCAGAATGGTCGACTCCTACATGCTCACTATACAGCCTTGCGCGGGATGTTTGAAAAACTTCATAGCTTCATACCTCTTACGACTGCTCAGAGCAGTTGAAGACATACCGGAATGCCAAGGTCGCAGAAAGCGGTAGTCGGTACTCGGTCGGTGGGGTCACCGACTAAGTATTAATCGGCAGTCGGGCGACTAATCGGATTTAGTCGGCCATTAGTCGGTTTTGAATTTTTGAATTATTTTAAATATATAAATCAATATTTATACACATATTCTTATATATTTACATTGATTTGTATATTTTCTATACTATCATAATGAAATAAAAGAAGTAATTGTCTTTAAATATACCATTAAGCATATTAGAATAAGTCTGCTTTTAAAAAAATCGAAAAACTATAAAAATTAAAAAATCTCTATGTAAAAGTCGGCCTTGTAGTCGGCCGACTAGGCCGACTAGTCGGCCCGATTAGTTGGGTTGACCGACTAATGGCCGACTAGGCCTAGTCGAGTCGGCTACCCCACCGACTCGACTAGTCGGGCCGACTAATCGGCCTAGTCGGCCGACTTTTACAACAGTGTGGAATGCTATGATGGTTGGAGTCTTCTCGGCCTCTCTTGACCCACAGTATGAGGCTGCTTCCTCCCAGATTCTGGCTGATGCTACCATTCCTCCCATGGAGGAGGCTTTTCGTAGATCGAGCCGGATCAATATTTCTACTCCTCCAGTGCTGAATTCCACTTCCATGGCGACCTCTCGTAGAAGAGGCGATCCATCTCAGTTTTGGGGACGAGGATCACGTGGTAGAGGTGGACGTGGTCGTGGACCACCTTGTACCTATTATCACCGACCTGGTCATACAGAAGATACATGCTACTCCAAGCATGATTTCCCAGCGTCCGCACACATAGCAGAGCAGGTTCAACATTATGCAACTCCACCTACATCATATCGGCGATATGAAGAGCTTGTGTTTCGACTGAGAGACATCATGCCTTTGGCTAGTACCTCTTTACCTGCTTCAGAGAACAACTCAGACATTGTTGCTACTGCATGAGTCAAGCAGTGTTCATTCCTCTACTTCTTATCATGGTTCAGATATCTCAGAATGGATCATAGATTCTGGTGCCACCATCATTTTTGTGGAGATAGAGATCGGTTCATAGCCTATATGCATGTTTCTCCAGGAAGGACCATGGTCATAACAGATGGGACTCATTCCCCAATCACAGGACTGGGGGAGATCATATGCGATTGCAGAATGTGCAGCATGCTCCTGATTTGTCAATGAATTTACTCTCTATCAGTCAGATTACTAAGTTTTAAATTGTAGAATAATATTTAACCAATCATCTCTTGCGTTTCAGGACATTCTTACAGGAAGAGTGATTGGCTATGGCCATGAGCAGGACATGCTCTATCGACTGGTCCAAACACCGTATGTTGGACTATCCTCCCATTCCATTGGACCGATCTCTCCCTTCCTTTGACATCTGCGCTTCGGTTATGTTCCACTTCAGAAACTGCATCAAGTCCTTCCTTAGATTTCACCTCGCTTGTCATTCAACTGTGAGGCTTGTTAGTTAGGGAAGCATCATCGGTCTGTCTTCCCTAGTCGTCAGAGTCGAAGCTGTAGCTCCCTTTTTGAGTTTTTCCATGTAGACATTTGAGGTTCAAGTTGTGTTCCCGATCATCAGGGACACATATTCTATTTAGTTGCTGTGGATGATTTTATGAGATTGCAGTGGAGGGAAACTGGTGTGCTGGTTTTTCAAGGACGAGATATCCGTCCCGCTATTGCAGTATGCTGATGATACAATGCTTTTCATGGAGGACGATCCAGAAATGATTCAGTGGGCGTCATTTATCTTGGACACTTTTGGGGATGTATCTGGGCTCTTCGTGAATAGGGAGAAGTCTGTGGTGGTTTCCTTTGGCCTTTCAGATGGGGAGCAACGACAGGTCGAGGAAATTTTAAGTTGCTCGGCTGCCTCGTTGCCCATTACGTACACGAGCCTTCCACTGGTGGCGGGCAAGTCGAGAAGTCCAGGGACTGGAGGATCTTGTTGGAGCGACTGGAGGCGATGTTGGCATGATGGAAAGCGACGATGCTATCTAGGGTGGAAAGTTGGTCCTGTTGAAGCATTTACCGTTGTTCTTCTGCTTTACTTGTGCATTGCCAATGGGGGTGTAGAAAAGGATCGACATCTTGATGAGAAGTTTCTTTTGGGCTGATGCTCGATTGGGGAAGAAGGGCATCCACTTGGTGGGATGGGATAAGGTGAGGAAAGGGCAGACTCGGGGTTTTGAGGATGATGGAGGTGAATAAGGTTTTTATGGTGAAGTGGGTGGTTCGTATTTGGGGCTCCTCGGATGACTTGGTATGCCGTTTGATGAGGAAGATATATGGGGTTTTATGTCATTGACGATTGTGCGTGGCCGCCTGCCGTCGTCATTGTGGAAGGGGATCACAGAGGTGGTTCCGGATATTACGAGAGCTCTGCGACCAGTGCTTGGGGATTGTGCGAGATTCCTCTTTTGGTTAGTTGACTAGATGAGAGACGAAGCTTTAGGTGAACGTTACCCGCGGTTGATGCAGCTGGCTAGCGACCGAGGAGTGCTAGTGAAGCAGGTTTAGTAGGGTGGGGCGTGGACACCTCTGTTCTCTGCCGGTCTATCTGATCAGAGGGTGGAGTTCATTACCTTGCAGTCAGAGCTTTTGAGAGGTGCATCTCCTTCTTCGGGGAGAGATCATCTCGTGTGGGGAGATGGGAGATTCTCGGTTTAAAAAGCATACCATTTTCTAATGAATGAGGGGGAAGTGGCACATGTGGAGTTGGTGACTGAAACTTGCTGATATGGAAGAATAGGGTGCCGAACCACATTAAGGTTTTCTTGTGACTGTTTCGGTTGGGGAAGGTGCTCACGAAGGCGCATCGCGGACTGCTGCTAGATGCGGAAGAGGTTGGTTGTGATAGATGCAATGTAGCGAAGGAGGACATGTATCACCTATTCTTCATGCTCGCTTTCGGCGGAGGTCTGGGGCAAAACCGGAGTGCCTTCGCTGGAGAGTCGTGTTGCGTCCGCGTTCTGGAGGAGTCTCATGTTGATCTGCAATAATGGGTATGACGAGGGCACTCTTTATTTTGCGACGGTTTGTGTAATAGGCGTTTTGTACACTATGCCTTTGAATGTGATCAACTGTTATTTCAAGGAAATATTGGATTTATAGTATTCACACTTTACAGACACCAGAGTCAATAGATTCGCCTTAATGCAATGATTTTATTGAAACTTGTTGTGTTTATATCAGAGACCATCTTGTATAAAAATGGACTCCAAAAGGTTCTTTGAATTGTGTAGCACATCAAAACATACTACTACATCTAGTAATCTGGATTTTTGGTAGTACCTTATAAGTAGTAGAAGCCACTACTTGCAAAGTGCCCATAATGTTATAGATTTATACTCATTAGGCATAATCACATCATTAAGACTAATTGAGCATGATTAGTGCTAATTACCCGTCACTAGTGATAATTAAGTATCATTAGCATTGATCACATCATTAAGACTAATTAAGCATGATTAGTGTAATTACCCGTCATTAGTGATATTTAAGCATCATTGGCATAGATTTATACTCATTAGCTATAATCACATCATTAAGACTAATTAAGCATGATTAGTGCTAATTACCAGTCATTAGTGATAGTTAAGCGTCATTAGCATAGATTGATACTCATTAGCCATAATCACATCATTAAGACTAATTAAGTATGATTAGTGCTAATTACATTAGTGTTAATTAAGCATCATTAGCAAAAGTAGGACACATGGAGTGGAAATCATGGGACACGTGTCGTTTTATAGTCAGGACAAGTGTCAAAACCTCAGTAGTGCCATGTGTCATTATCCTGAGACTAACACATGTCACGGTGTAGTCTTTTGCTTGGGCAACAAGTAAACTCATGGATAAGCCAAGCCTATTACTTAGGCAACAAGTTTTCTTATGATCATGCCATGTGCCATGCCATGTGTCTTCATACATGGTTAAAAAAACAACATGTGTCATGGAACCTCCCTTACATGCTGACACATGTAAAGGGGGTGGAGGCCTATAAATACCCATGACCCCCCATACTCCTCCTCACTTCATCCCACACCCATATCTCCACCTTAGAGCCGCAAGGCCGTCGAGGTTGCGAAGGAGCACGAGAGGAGCCACGGCGAAGCCCTGTCGGTGATCGAGAGCGTTTTTAAAAGCCGTAACGAAGTTCTTTCCGCATCAGGCCGTAGTAATCAAATCTAGGACGGCGATAGAGGGATATTTCACTAAAGAAGCATTTTCGACCCAAGTTAGACAACAATCAGGTGAGGGATTCTCAAGCGCTATTTTAAAGCATTAGTCTTTAGCTTTTATGCATGTTTATAGTATGCAATCGTGTTTTCTAGAGCTTTTACGAAGGAATTTCAAGTACCATACGGTTGAGATGAAATCAGGGCTTCAGATTGTGTTTCAGACATCGTTTCACGAGTTTTATCATGATAACACGTTTTTCTGCATTTTGTTCTTGATGGAACACGAGACATGATGTTTCACTATTTAGATATGAGTTTTATGTGAAGAATTATGTTTTGCACGGTTACTATGCATTATGGCTCAGTTTTCAAGTTCTTAAACAAGTTCTAGCTATCAGAATATGTATGTTATGTCAAGAGTGTTTTATGTTCATGATTTAGCTATTATGAGATTGAATTAGCAAAAGTACAGTTTATTAGTGGCAAGAAAAGAATCAGAATCAGAAGATAAGCACCACAGTTGCTCTTTTATACAAATCATGAACTAGCCATTAGATATGGTGATGTCATTAGATATGACCCTGAAACCGCCATTAGATATGGCAAACCATTAGATATGGTATCAAGAGGACTTTGGGTCCGCATTCTGTATACATATAGGCTTTGGGCCGTATGCAGGGTGTTTTTGGTCTTTGGGACCGTCTGCGCGTATGACTTAGCTTTGTTTCAGCGTTCATGAGTCAATAAATTAGCCACAGTGGTGATTAGTACAAACAGCTTGATAGTGATGATTATGTTTCAGTTTATCTGCTTTTGAAGTGATTTTAATATTCAATTGCAAAACTAGCATGTTGTTATATGTAATTTCAGTCATAAAGTCTCTTTCAAGTTATTTCACAGTTTTCAGCATAAATTCTTATCATGATGCTCATATTTCAGATTTTAGTTATACAAAAAAAAAGCTTGAGATCCTTTCACTGGGTCTAAGCTCATAAATGGGTTTAGACTCATCCCTTTATATTATAATTATGTACAGATCATCAGAATCACGACTAGCAGGAGAAAGAACTGCTTATACACTAGGAGGAGGTGGCTTTTGCTTTTTCGTAGTTTTTGTACTGTCTGTGTTATTTTGTAAGAAGTTGTAATAGATAGAACTGGTGTAATACACTTCTTGGTATTGTGAACTTGAAATACAAAGATGTTATGTTTTTGAGATTGCCACATGTTTACTTGAGGAAAAAAAATATATGAAGAAGAAAGATCTTTGTCGCGGCACGTTCTGGTTAGCGGGACGGGTCGTGACAGTTTGGGCTATCTGATGTGCCAGAAATGATGTCATCTTTAAGGGGCAGAGGTTCTATTTTGAAAATTTGGTTGAGCTTGTTAGGGTGTTGGTTGCATTGTGGCGAGCATGACATCTTGAATAGGTGTGTGTTGAGTTGGAATGTACTGAGTTGGTTGTGGTAAACTAGTTGTATGTCTTAAAGTTGTAACCGCCACTTTTATTTTAATATATACACGCGCATTGAGGTGGGTCCCATTTTTGGAGGTCACCCATATTGCATTAAAAAAGAATAAATTAGAAGATGGAAATGCAATAATAATTTTCATTTAAAAAGTGCAGAATGTTTTTTCCACCTCTGTCAAAATAATAAAGATTGATAATGCATTGGAATTCTGTACTCATGTGCTCTCTCAATTCTTATCATCTCATGGTATTCTTCATCAAACATCATGCGCATATACGTCTCAACAAAATGGTGTTGTTGAAAGAAGCACCGTCACCTTCTTGATGTCACCCATACCCTCCTGATCCAGAGATGTGCACCACATTCATTCTGGGGTGATGCGGTTCTCATGGCTTGTTATCTCATTAACCGTATGTCCTCGTCGGTGCTGGGGGAGAAAATTCATTTCCTTTGCTTTCCTTGACAAGGAATTGTTCTCTCTTAGCCCTCGTGTTTTTGGATCTGTTGCGTTTGTCCATCGGTTGTCTCCATGGATTGACAAGCTCTCTCCTAGGGCTATCAAATATAACTTTGTTGTGTACTCTATAACTCAGAAGTGTTTTCGTTGTTATGATCCATTACACATGAGTATTATGCCAGCGCAGATGTCACATTTTTTGAGTATGTCATGTATTTTTCTCCTACAGGTGACATGGTGATACCTTCAGATTCATATAATGAGGTCTATATTCCACCTCCACCCATGCGCCAACCACCTTCATCACCATCTCCACTACCATGGGACTGGAGTTTGCCAGAATTCAACAAGGGCTTGTGATGACTCAGAGGAAATATGTAACTGATTTGCTAAGTGACACACATATGCTTGGATGTTGACCTGTCACCACACCCATGGATCCAAGCATGAAGCTATATGATGATGACACTGATGAGGTTGACAGGAGAAGATACAAAGAGTTGGTGGGAAAGCTTCTTTATGTTACCATTAAACGGACCCGATATTTCATTTGCTATCAATCGGGTGAGCCAGTTCATGGAACAACATCGTCAGGTGCATATTGATGCTATACAAATGATACTGAGATAACTTAAATCATCTCTAGTTGCAGGGCTGTTATTTAAATGAGGTGGCACCATCACTATATCGGCATACACAGACACAGATTATGCAGGGTGCCCCAAGGACAGGAAGTCCACAACATGATTTGCTATATTTGTCGGAGATTCACTTGTCTCGTGGAAAAGCAAGAAGCAAACTACAATTGCTAGATCTAGTGTTGAATCTGAGTATAGGGCTATGGCACACACATGTACAGAAGTGATGTGTGTTCGAGCAGTCCTTATAGATCTACATATAGATGTATCTCTTCCCATGTAGCTAAAATGCGACAATCAGGCGACCCTATCCATTGCTAATAATCTTGCATTCCACTAAAGGACAAAGCAAATTGAGGTCGATTGCCATTATATACGTGACATGATTCGGAAGGGCTTCATTTCTACATCTTATGTCAGCTCAGGGGACCAGACGACAAACATTTTCACCAAGGCCTTATTTAGAGGATCATTTCAAAGGTGTTCATCCAAGCTGAGCATGATAGATATCTATGCTCCATCTTGAGGGTGAGTGTAGAGATATGATTCTTTGTTTCTATACTCATTTATCTATTTCTTTTCCTTTTGTCTGTATTATGTAATTTTCCCATAGACCTCTCCTTTATATAAAAGAGCCTAGGGCTCAAGGAATAAACAAGTCTCCTATTTTCCCAACACCATGTGTTCTCTTCTAATATGAAACCATATCTGAAGCAAGTGCCCGACAAGAAAGTACCCGAACATCTGCCATTTGTCTAGTAGGAACAATTGATGTCTGCTCACGAGAGATAATATTGCTGAAAACACTACGCATGCGGTTCGCAAGAACCTTGGCTACAATAAGATTGTCACATTGGACAGAGTTATGTGCACTAGGCCTAAAGTCTTCTATTCTGGTTGACATCTCCCATTTCAGAAGCAGAAATATGAGGACCTTGTTCAACTGCTCACATCCTAAATTCCCCCTATTGAACTCATGCAACACCTCAAACATGTCCTCCTTGACAACATTCCTGAATTATCTGAAAAAGGAAATACAAAAACCATCTGGACC
This sequence comes from Ottelia alismoides, assembly GCA_037367405.1. NCBI lineage: Eukaryota > Viridiplantae > Streptophyta > Magnoliopsida > Alismatales > Hydrocharitaceae > Ottelia > Ottelia alismoides. The sequence continues at coordinate 752,332 of JAZKJV010001155.1, read as the reverse complement.
CGAGGCGTCATCCGTGTTCGGTTGACAAACAAGCTACTTGACCTCCTTCTTAGCTAAAGGGGCCACCAATGAATCAACTTGAGATGGGTAGATCTTCTTGAGCCTCTACCACTTCGGCCCCAACCCACCCGTGTAGCTTGTCTATTGAAAGCATGAAAATGGGCACGGAGTAGTCGATCCTCCTCCAGGTCCCCATACGCTTGCATCCCATCAACAATGATATTGTGAATGTAGTTGTTGCGTCTTTTCCCACAAACCTTGGAGTGAAAGAATCATGTATTAGCAACTCCTCTTTAAACCAACTTTATCGTGATCGGTGTCTCTACTCACCTTCCTTTTTTCATCCTCCAGTTGTTATTTTTGAAGTTATCTCATTCTCACCTTTATTTCTACCACGGTTAATTCATGCTCATCTTCTAAATCATCAAGTTTGATAATCTCTTCCTGAACCAAGGCTCGTCAACTCTGACAAACTGGTCCGGACCTTCTGTTATACTCCAAAAGGTGTCGCATCATACTAACAATTTGGCGCCACAGACTGCAACCGACCCAATAGTTGACAATCACGCCAAAAGGCACACACCATCTAGCGAAATCCGTCCTCAAGGAGCCAAGCACACTCTAACATAAAAAAAGCTCTTGGTTTCACATCCTCCCCCGAAAACCATAGAAGCTGAGTATGATCCGAATGCGTCTGTGGGAGTGCAAAGCTCAAGCTAAAGGGAAAATATGCATTGCTTCCATCGACAACAAAAAACAATTAATACATGATCTTGACCTAATATTTCTCCAAGTGTACCAACGACCACTATCATCAAGAATCAACAAACCAAACTCATCTATCGAAGGACAAAGTGTGACAAAACCAACAAGTTATAGATGCAAGTACACCTGCATCAAGGACAAAAAGAAGCGACACGAGAGGGTAATGCTGGTGGACCCCCCTCTGCTTCTGGAATAAACCACCCTCCGGGTGGTCATCGATCAGGAGTCAGGATCGAGAAGGATGAGATAGCAACACAACTCTTCATCTAAGAAATCCATAGCTGGGGAAAGCCTCGCTTCGCCAAAACTGACCAAAGAAACTGTGGCTCTAAACGCAATCATAAGCCTTCGAAAAATCGATCTTTCACAGAGTCCCCCTGACTTCCCTTCTTTTCTAGTCACCCACCATCTCAAACGCCATCACAATACTATCCATCATCGAGTGCTCAAGGATGAAAGTTGTCTGCATTGGGCCGATCGTGTCCTCCAACACAAGACTCAAGTGGTTGAATAGAACCTTAGTAATAATCAAGTAGATTGCATTTGACATAGCAGTAGGCCTGAAGTCCTCGATCCTCACCGCACCCTCATTCTTGGGTATGAGGAAGATCAACACCTTGTTGAACCTGTCAAAACCATAGTTAGCCATCGTAAATGTACCCATCACCATCATCAAGTCTTCTCGAACCACATCCTAGAACTCCTTAAATAACAACATAGGGTAACCATCGGGTCCTGACGCCCCTCCGCATTCAGGTCCTACGCTGAACGGATCTCATCCACACAAAAGTCTCTCACCGACATCCTATATTAGATGGTCGAAAGGCAAGACACCCCCTGCCAATCCAGCTCCATCCCCCATTGGGTGTCCTAGGGCTCATGCGGCAAAAGTACTGAACCATCACCCTGTCGATCTCGTGATCCCCCTCTAAAGATTCCCCCACCTTCGGCAAACTGTGAATGAAATCGCTCCATCACCTCCAGTTCGCCAGTTAATGAAAGAATATCATATTTGCATCACCCTCCTTGACCTTGGTTTGCATAAATTGCTGGCGCCACTTCACCTCTTGTTTCTCGTCGTCTTCAAGAATGATCTGCAGGTTGGCATCTGACTCCAGGAGCTCCAATGGAGACATGTCTCACATCTCCTTCAACCTGTCCAAAGCGATGACTACACTCTGCATGTCACCACGACTGACAAGGTTATTTTCATGAGTTTCCTTCTTGAACTCGCAAAGTCACACAACAACTTCGAAAAAAGTCACTGAGTAGCTGACCCATCCATTTCTAGCGAGGACCAAAAATCCCTCGCCATCTCCTTGAAACCATGCTCAAGTAGTCAAGACTTCTCGAATATGAAAAAAGACCATGGGAGAGACCCCTCCCCAGAAGACTAGAGGATCAGAGTATGATCCGATCTAGATTGTGGCAATCCGGAGACCCTTGCCAGCGAAAAAGCTGACATTAGCTCCATGGAGCCAAGGAAGCAGTCCAATCTGAACCTGGAGAAAGAGTCGCGTCATGTGAATCCACAACCCAGAGTATCCAAGACGTCGAGCTAAAGATCATTGACAACATTGGTAAAGTCAACGAACCTTGGATCTTGTCCCCACCATGACCGTGGACGGTCAGTGGACATAATGGTGACATTGAAGTCACCCCCAATCGGCTACCCCTCTGAGGGGAAGAACCATTTGGAGACCCTCAAATCAGCCTACAGTCGCCACCGTAGTGCTTGGTCTGCCGGAATATCGGTACAAGTGAAAACCTTGGTCGAATATGTTCTCATGTTCCTCAATAACATCGAGATGACATTATTGCCCAAAAGCTTGGACTCACAAGCAAAGAAATCACCATTTCAAGCCACAAGAAGCCCTCCTGCACTGTTAGTTGCCGGCAAAGTTATGTACTTTGAGAGATAGGTTCTCCCAATCGAGGACCACGAGTGGGTCGTCCACGAATGAATCTTTGTTCCTGAAGCAGATTAACGTCCCCTCACCACTCTGAGAGTAGCCTCTTCACCGCTCCTCGCTTCTCTGGGCCGCCCAGACCCTCACATTCCATGAGACGACCTTCATTGATTCACACGTCTTTTCTCGGTGTTGCGGATCACTCCCGCATCCCTAGCAGTTGTCTCCTGGAAGAGAGCATCACAACCAGCCATCAGGGGAGAATGAGTGGCGGTGGTTCTAAGACGTTTGCATACAAAAAAGATTCGTGTATCCCTTTCATTCAACGAATGGCTTGTGTGCCCAGTACAGGCACCACTGTCCTGCAGAAGAACACCAACCGCGTCGCAAGATACAACCAAAGGTTGATCTAGACCAAAAAGCCCCACACAAAAGCATGGGCCACATCCTTGCCTCCCTAGCGTGACCTGAGGGAGAAAGCCAAGAACCAAGGCCAGAGGTTGCTCTACATCCCACAACGAAGTGTAGGTCCGATTCCAACGACTAGAACTGGTTTTGCTGCGAAAGCCACCATGCTTGGCCAGAAAGGCCCCTAACACTAGGTTAACGACATGGATCAGCGGAGCGGGGATCTTCAACTCGAGCAGCATTGGATCAAAGCTTGCAATCTGATCCATCAGTCACTCCTTCAACATCGGCAGCTCCAAACCATCTGTCTCGATGAGTTGCTGGCCAATAGGTTCCTCCATCTACACCTGCTCTAGTGTTGCTGCCGCAACGGTCGAAGACGACCCCTGACCCCAACGGTGGCGACGAAGGGATCATCACTTCAACATGAAGCTGGGACATTGAGCATCCCACAATTATGGCCTTCGTCAAGTTCGTCGAAGGAGGGAGAGACACAACAATTTCTACAATTACGACACTGATATCCTCCCCTACGCATATCCATCAGAGAGAATGTTTTACGCATTTCCAATGTCGATGAGCGCCCGCTTCAATGAAGGCAGATTCTGAGACAACAAGGAGACCCCTCAATGCGTGTGAAGAAATATGACCCGCCGCTAAGACACCATCCGAAGACAACAATGCCCTCCACCCAAGGAGGTCAGAGCAACTCAGTCCTTTCCAAAACTCCGATCCCTAGTAGTTGCATGGCTATTGATGTCACAACTTCAGGGTCTAGATAACCAAGTTAGAGCACGATCAACAGAAGGCCCTCCAATGGTGCCAACTTCAAAGATTGAGCCAAGGCTGGTCTATGGAACGTGTCGGCATAAGTGTGGCCCTCCACTCTTGATTGAGCGCCAGCAGAAGGCACCATGTGCCACAGGCTGTAGAAACCATCTGATGCTCCACCTCCTTCCCTCCCTCCCATTGCAGTCTCCCTCAACTATCGCTGCTTGGGGGCAAAGATCATGACAGTGGGTGCCATCCCTTTAATGAAAGCAACTGAGTACATCTCTGCAGAGCACCGCCCGGTAACCAAAGAATCCACACTTGAAGCACCTCACCACATTCTCCTTCACACGACGATGGCGACGTTTGATCATATTCCATCACATCTCGGCCATGTCCTTCATTCTTTCGATGGCCTTCTACTGACAAGTTGGTCCCACTCCATCTGTCCAGCGCACGAGAGGACCCAAGTCACCCAACCCTCGAGAGGAGAGAAGATGATCGCCCTTGGATCCCAAGGAACTAGGTGAGGGCGGAGCAGTCCAGTTGGAAGGTGACTCGCGCCGCCTTCAAATCGCCTTCTCGATTCACCTTCGCTCGAGCCCTAAACTCATCATACCTCCGCCTCCAATAACGGAACTAAATTTCACGATATTTCGATGAAATTTCGTCGAAATTTCGGTTTCGACGGGTGGAGGGTATCGAAACTGATATGTATATCGATATCTTCGGTTTCAACCGAAATCTCGCGAGATATCGGTGAGATTTCGGTCCCTTTCGATATCTCGACCGACAGAGGGAATCTGGCATTAAATAATCCACGGATATGCCGATATGGACCGAAATTTCGGTCGAAACTCTCTCATTTCGATCAAGTTCCAGCAGGGACTTCTCCAACTTCCTCCAAGGCCATCTTGCTTCCAGGGAAGCTAAATTTGGCCAAATCTTCATCAAATTCTTAATTTTTTTAGGGGTTTTACTCTTAGGATGTTGATATAGCTTGGTATGGTTTTTTTTGAGAGATTTCAAATATATAGATTTAAATTTGGAGACGAAAATTAGGGGTTTTGTGTTTCAATTGCACAATAGTGATAGCTATGAACGTATTATCTCGGATCTTGTGTATAACATGAAGTAAAACATACTTTCAGAGAAATTGTGGCTTTATGGTTTAATGTGGAACGATGATGAGTTCTTCAATTATAAATCCGGATCTTAAGTTATGAAAGCAAAAATCATGTTTCGGATTTTTTTTGTAAATGAAATTTAAAAATTGAGTAAATCCGAAACTCATATGTTACATCTTTTGGTTTTTGTACATATTTTGTGTCACTTAGGTAGTCTTTCTTTAAAATGGTCCCCTAATTGCTAGATCTAAGACCTTAATCTATAGATCTAAGGTGTTTTTCCTGAAAATCAGAATATTAAGAGTATTCCTTCAATTTCAAACACCAAGTATTTATGGTTTTGTATGTATTAGGTGTTAGAAAAATTAAAAATATAATAATTCCGAAAATTAAAAAAAATTTAGCAAATTCATAAGCGGTCGCATTGTATGTCTCCTTATTCCTTAATGATTGTTCTTCAATTTCCTCGCAGATTTCGACGATCATCATTATGGCACATTCCGGTTATGGATCAGGATCTGACAGTTCTAAGGATCAGAGGGGCGATTTCAGTGGCGACATTGGTTGGAGGTATGCCTCCGCTCCTGATGGAAATAAAGCGAAACCACAATGCAATTTCTGTGGAAAGAAGTTGGGAGGAGGCATGATCACGAGGATGAAGCAACATTTTGTTGGCAATAATAAGAATGTTGCCAAGTGCACGCGTTGTCCCAAAGATGTGAGGGACAATGTGAAGGCTAGCTTGGACGAGAAGAAATAGAGGGATACAGAGAGGGTAAGAAGGGATGAACAATTGAAAGAGTTCATATTTGAGAAAGAATTCAACGTCCTTTCAGATTCATACGACGATGACTTTGTCTACCCCGCTGACATTCAGACTACAACGGAGATGAGATCATACAGAAGGGCAAGAAAAGAATCAATGAGGAGCGAGTTCGAGAGGAGAGAACTCGATGGTGCACGGGGCAACTTCTATGGTGCAGGTGGCAGTGAGAGTGGTTCTGGAGGCGCACCAGTACCACCACCCACCAAAAAACACAAAGGGAATTGAGCCCTTCTTGACGAGGAGCGGATCCATGCAATACAAGGCAAGCAAGGATCCGGGGCAGGAAATGGTGAAGGGATTGTTCACCAATGCACGAGAAAGGGTAGGAAAGGCCATCAACAAGCTATTCTTTGGGGAGAGCATTCCTGCCAACATTGCTAGCGTGCCATTTCTGCAGCATGCCATTGATGAGATCGCTGCAACGGAAACGGGAGTGAAGGCTCCTACATCCTACGAGATAATGGACAAATATCGGGGGATGGAGAAGGAGGAGATGAATGAATACATCACCGAGTTGAGGAGGAGATGGCCAGAGTACGGGGTAACATTGATGTTCGATGGGTGGACGAGCTACACGAGGAAGAAGACCATCAACTTCCTTGTTTACTGCGATGGGAAGACAATCTTTTTGAAATCTGTTGATGCATCTGATCATGTGAAGGACCACAAGTACCTGCTCACGTCATAAAAGAGGTTGGGAAAGATCACATTGTCCAGATTGTGACGGATAATGGCGGCAACTTCAAGAAAGCGGTTGAAACAATAATGAAGTCCAACAGCTACGGAATTTTTTGGACATAGTGTGCTGCGCATTGCATTGATTTAATCTTAAAGGATTTCTGTAAGAGGAAGCTCGTCTTAAGGGTGGTGGAAAAAGCACGAACGATCACCACATTCATTTACAACTACGGCAAAGTGCTGGCATTGATGAGGTGGATGTGCAATGGTGAGTTGGTGAGGCCTGGCATCACACACTTTGCAACCAATTTTATAGCGTTGCAAAGCCTCAAACAACAAAAGACAGGTTTGAAAACCATGTGTTGCCAAGGTGAATGGTTCGAGATAGCTGAAGCTTGGATTGAAGGAGGACGGAAGGTGGAGTCATTGATCAATGATATCAACTTTTGGGATGACGTGACTCGGGTCACAAGGATCATGGATCTAGTTGTTTCTGCATTGCAGATCGTGGATGGCGATAAGAAGCCCACCATGGGAGTTATCTACGAGGCAATGCGCTGCATGAGAGAGAAGGTCAGAGAAGCGGTTGGAAAAGGATGCAAAGCATGGTTGGACATCATAGACGAGCGATGGTCCAAAGATGCTCTCACATCCTCTTCACAAGGCCGGTATGTCTTATGTAAAAATCTAATTTGTTTTTCATTTTTTAAATTTTTATACATCTTTAGAATATGAGTATTGAGCTTGTTCGTGGCTTTGTGTCCAACTTATTACTTCAATCCTAAGTACCAGTACAAGAGTGGACTTGGTACAAATGCTGACCTTCTAGCAACCGTACAAATTGTGGTGGAGAAGCTCGTCAAGGACGAGAAGTTACAGATCTTGTGCATGAACGAGGTAATGCTCATTTTGAAGCTAAATTAGGAGTCACAAAAATAATCTGTAAGAGTATTATGTAATATATACTTAAACCTATGTGTGCAGGTTAAGTATTTCCGGGATGCCTTGGGTTCCTTTAGTCGAATTACTGCGGTAAATGGACAGGGCAATACTCTTCCTTGTAGGGATGAAGATAAATAAAACCATTGATTGCGTGTTCATTTATTCCTACTATTCATTTATCTCGTTTTCGTTTTTTGCAGCCGAATGGTGGTTATTATATGGGATGTAAGCTCCCAACCTACGAAATGTGGCAGTGAAAGTGTTGTCTCAAACCGCATCTGCTGGAGTTGTGAGAGGAACTGGAGCACGTTCAACTTGATCCATTCCAAGAGACGGAACTGGTTGGGAGAATAGAAGCTCAATGACCTTGTTTACGTGCATTACAACTTGAGGCTGATGTTGAAACATGCAAGGGAGGGACAAGACAAAGGGGACTACACAAACCCTATTGATCTTGCATACATTTTCAAGATGCACGATGACGATGCTTATGAAGACGTTCTCCAGAGGTGGATGGATTCCAATGGTGCTCCCGTTCTCGATCAACCAGGTGGAAGACCAAATGAGAATATGAGCCAGCAAATGGGCAAGATCCAGCAGATTACATACCCTGTTGGAGGGTTGGAGGCCGAGATTGATGCGGCTGTTGATGAAATTCTCTCTACTGGCTCCAAATACAAATCAAAGTCAAAGGATGACAATGAAGATGATGACGATGACGATGATGTTGGTCGTGGTGGACCTGGTGATGGTGGGGAAACATACCCAGGTGGGTCAGGAGGGGGTGGTCGTGGACCACAAGATACAAGATTTGAGGAAGGGCTACATGCAGGACGTGAATATATGGAGGGACAGAGGAATATACATGGACAGTTTGTTCCATGTCCGAGTCCAGGACCTATGGATTACGAGTACGGTCGTGGCCATCGTCCAACCGACAGCTATATGGACGATTTGATATCATCTGTAGGTTCATTGAGCTGCATGGACGTTGACAACCCATATCGCGGAAGAACACCGAGTCCTTTAGGCGGTTATGGATCGTTGCACGATGAGAGATCATTTAGAGTCTTTCCGGAATACTTTCATGCTCCTCCTCCAGGACCTCCTCCTCCTCCTCAAGCGTATGCACCTCCATCATATTCATATGGTTACAGTGGGTATGGGGGATACAGTAGCTACAACGGTGACAACTACCAAGTTAGCCAAATTGAGCAGAGCCATGGCAGCTTCTTTGGGGTGACAATTATGGTTTCTTCCCTGAGTATACGCCAATTCCTCCTCCTCCTCCGCAGAGATCTTCTCCTACTTCGATGTCGTCGTCCCGAGGTTCTCAGGCCAGTAGTTCACAGCCTCGTCGTGCCACTCGTTATACTGGATCTAATGCTGCTTATCCTCGTCTTGGGATACTCATATGCATCGATGACCACCAATACAGGCAGTATGTGATGGATTACAAGGCCATGTACTCATACATGACATGGGAGAACTACTGCGAGTTCATTAAATCTGCGATCCATTATGAGAGACAAAAAGGAAGGGGGGGCATTCAGATCCACCGCAGAACTCTTGGTTCTGAACCAAACATATCACCAGGTAATATATTTTAATCTTTTATTGCATTGATCATTAATGTGCATGTTCTTATTACTCTACATGAAATATATATATTTTCACTTGTTGCAACTTGTAAGACTATTACTCTATTATTAAGTATTAACTATTAACAACGATATGTTCGATATGGTTTCGGTGTGTGACATACCGTCATAGTCATAGATGATAAGATGATTGACATGTGTGCTATAAGCCTATAAGTGTATATCTTGTTAGAGTAAACAATACTCTGATGATTATTCCATAGAGCCCTCGGGTCTCTTATATAAAGAGAAAACCCTTGGATAAATTACATAGACGTACAATATATAAATAGAAAATACGGAACAGTACATCGCAACATATATAAGCCTCTACACTCCCCCTCAAGATTGAGCATAGATATCTATCATGCTCAGCTTGGAAGAACATCTCTGGAAAGGTCCTTTGAGCAATGGCTTGGTGAATATATCAACAGTCTGGTCCTCTGAACTGACATGAGAAGTGGAAATGAAGCCCTTCTGAATCATGTCTCTAGTATAATGACAATCCACCTCGATGTGCTTTGTTCTCTAATGAAAAGCTGGATTATTGGCAATAAATAATGCTGCCTGATTGTCACATTGGAGATTCATAGGCAAGGAGACATCTTGATTCAAATCTTCTAAGACTGCTCTAACCCACATCATTTCTGCGCTTGCTTGTGCCATGGCTCTGTACTCGGATTCAGCACTGGATCTCGCCACAACAGTCTGTTTCTTGCTTTTCCAAGAAACTAAAGAGCTTCCTATGAAGATAGCAAATCCAGAAGTAGATTTACGATCCCTTGGACATCCTGCATAATCTGCATCTGCACAAGCTGAAATAGACAGACCTGTATCTTTCCTGAATAGCAACCCTGTGCCTGGTAAAGACTTCAGATATCTCAATATCATATACAAGGCATCCATATGAACTTGCCTCGGCTGCTCCATAAATTGTCTCACCCGGTTTACTGCAAAGGCAATATCCGGTCGAGTTATAGTAATGTATAAGAGCTTACCCACCATCTCTCTGTACCTTCTTTTGTCCACCTCCTCGGTATCATCGTCGTACAGCTTCATGCTTGGGTCCATAGGTGTACTTGATGGTCTGCATCCAGTCATTCCTGTTTCAACTAGCAAGTCTGTGACATATTTTCTTTGAGTCATCACCATTCCTTGTGCATTTCTTGCGAACTCTATCCCCAGAAAATATCTTATCGTGCCCAGATCCTTCGTAATGAACTGGCTTCCCAACAGGGACTTGGTTATCTCAATTCCCTGAGCATCATCTCCTGTAACCAAAATGTCATCAACATATATCATGACAACAACTGTACCTCTAGAGGTCTTCTGGATGAACAGTGAATGGTCCGCATTTGATCTCCTGAACCCCTGTCGTTCAATTAGCTGGGAAAGCTTCTGGAACCATGCTCGGGGACTCTGTTTGAGGCCATAGATAGCCTTATGAAGTGTGCACACCATATGAGTCTCCCCCTCAGCAGCAAACCCTGGTGGCTGCTGCATGTAGACTTCCTCCTGTAGGTCACCATACAAGAAAGCATTCTTGACGTCAAGCTGAAAAATGGTCCAGTTACGTACCACAGCAACAGATAGGAGGATGCGAAGAGTGGAGTGTCTAGCCACTGGTGAAAAAGTATCCAAATAATCTACCCCATACGTCTGGGTAAATCCCCGTGCTACAAGTCTGGCCTTGTATCTGTCTAGACGTCCATCCGCATGATATTTCACCGTAAACACCCACTTGCAACTCACCACGGAGGCACCTGGAGGAATGGGGACAAGAGACCAAGTCCCTCTAGACTGCAAGGCACGCATCTCCTCTTCCATGGCTAGACGCCAGCAATCAATCTTCATGGCATCTTGATAGGTCCGTGGAATCTCAACTGACGAGACAACAACTGCAAATTTCTGGAAATCCCCATTGAGACGATGAAATGAGACTTGAGAGGCAAGAGGATATGAAGCACAATGTCTTCGCTGCTTCCTGTGAGCAATGGGCCGATCCAGATCATCTATCACTGTGTTGACTGGTTGATCCCCCTCCTGTAGTAAAGGCTCCTGCACTGGTGCATTGTCAAACCCATCATTAGTGATAACATCAGAACATACCTGAGGCGTGCTGGATGGTTGACATGTAGCCTGAGCGGGACCTGTCCGCCTTGTATAGAACTTAGGAAAAGGTACAATTGGAGGTGGTGGTGGAGGTGGTGGTGGTGGTGGTGGTGGAGTAGAGGATTGACCCAGGCTTGGAGGTGGAGGCACATAGACATTAGAATCTGTGGATGTGGAGGAGACCAATCTGTCACCTGCAGGGGAGAAATACATGACTGGTTCGAAAAATGTAACATCAGCGCTCACATAGTATTTGTCATGAACGGGGTCATAGCAACGATATCCTTTCTGTGTCCTGGAGTATCCCACAAAAACACACTTGACAACCCTAGGAGATAGCTTATCAAGTCCTGGAGATAATCGGTGGACAAATGCAACAGTGCCAAAGACCCGAGGTGTAAGTGTAAACAAATCTTTGTCAGGAAAGAGAACAGAGATAGGAGACTTTTCCCCAAGAATAGTTGTAGGCATGCGATTGACCAGATAGCATGCTATAAGTATAGCATCCCCCCAAAAGGATAATGGGGCACAACTCTGAATAAGTAATGTGCGAGCAATATCAGGAAATGTCGATGCTTCCGTTCTGCAACCCCATTTTGTTGAGATGTGTATGCACATGTGGTTTGGTGGATAATGCCTTTAGAAGAAAGAAAGCGAGCAAGGGAGCGAGTGCAGAATTCCAATGTATTGTCAGTACACACATACTTAACAGTAGACGAAAAAACATTTTGAACCTCATTGATAAGATTTTGAATAACACTTCCTGCTTCGGATTTATTTTTAAGAAGAAAAGTCCAGGACACTCTAGAAAAATCATCAACCACAACTAAATAGAACCTGTGCCCCTGATGATCTGGGACACGACTGGGACCCCAAATATCTATGTGAAATAACTCAAATGGGGAGCGACTGCTCCGACTCTGACGACTGGGGAAGCTGGACCGATGGTGCTTCCCTAACTGACATGCTTCACAATGAAATGACGAACTCGGAGAGATCTGAGGCAGGAGGTGACGCATTTTCTGTAGTGGCAGGTGACCAAACCGAAGATGCCAGGTATACGGAGATACGGAGCCCTGGGAATGCAGTGAGACGCCAGCGTAAGAGTTCCGTACGAGACGATAGAGGCCATTGTGCTTAGAACCACAGCCAATCACCCTGCCCGTTAGTATGTCCTGAAAAATAACAGATGATGGGTCAAAAATAGCACGACAGTGCAAATCTCGTGTAATCTGACTAATGGATAAGAGATTCATAGAGAATTCTGGTGCATGTAGAACATTCTGTAAGTGCATAGAGGGCAGCAAAGCCGTCTCCCCCTGACCGATGATAGGGGAATGAGTGCCATCAACAATGAGTACAGAGCGACCAGGCTGAACAGCTCTATAGGACTGCAGAATATCTTTCTCACGACAGAGATGATGGGTGGCTCCAGAATCAACAATCCATCCTGTAAGATCATGGTTATGATATGAGACTGAAGGACTACCTGAGGCACTGGCTGAAGCAGATGTACTGGCTGACGCCGAAGCCGCAACATCAGAAACATCAGCACCCTCTGACGATGTCTGTGGCATGATATCACGAAGCCGTGCCACTAGCTCCTCGAACCTGTGATCTGGAGTAGATGCTGGTGGACCCTAAACATGATCAGCGACACGTGCAGAAGGAGGGAAGCCATGCTTGGAATAACATGTATCCTCCGAATGACCAGTACGACGACAGTATGAGCACGTAGAGCGTATGCGACCTCCGCGACCACGTCCACCACTTCCTCTGCCACGAAATGAGGACGAACTACCTCGTCCTCTGGAGATTGCCATTGCCGAGGGAGGTGCAGTAGCTGTATTCGATGGAGCAGGTACACGACTGAGCCTTCTGTAGACTTCTTCCATCAGTGGAATGGTGGCATCGGCAAGGATCTGAGAGCGTGCTGCCTCGTACTCCGGGTCAAGGGCAGCAAGTAATACGCCAACCATAGTGGCGTTGCGGAACGTCTTCTGCTGTTCCGGCGTGGCTGTGAGTTGGATGGTACTATAGAGTTTCTCGAACATTCCACGAAGAGACGTGTACAGAGAATGAAGAGGCCTCCCATTTTGCTTCGTGGTAAAGATATCATGCTGCAACTGCAGCATCTTTGTCTCATTCCGGACCTGAGAGTATGTCGTGGCCAGAATATCCCACATCGCCTTGGCGGTGGGCTGATGGAGAACATCATTTGCTATCTCCGTCGTGAGCGTTCCTGACAACCAAACTTTGGCATACGCGTCATCGGCCTCCCATGAGGCATATATTCCCTTCTTCTCCGGCGGTGCATAAGACTGAGGAACTGCATAGCCCACAGTTCGTAGTTCGTCCCGTCCATTTTGACGATTGGTGCCGAACCTTTAAAGGCACCTATGGCGGGCACATCGACCTTTTGTTCTGACATAGTGCCAGAGAAGCCCAACTAGGGATGATAGACAAAGAAACTGGTGTCTACCGAGACCTTTGAGGATTTAAGTGCATATGTAGACGTTTATGCACTTGAACCCGTCATCGACCCGAGCCTGACCGAAGCGAGGCGGACGGCGGCGAGGCGAGGCTGGTGAAGCCTCGGAGGAGGAGAGGCGGCGGGACTGGGGCCTGGGAGAGGCCTGGCGGGGCTGGGGAAGCCTCGGCGGCGGGGCTGGGGCCTTGGAGGCGGCGGGGCGGGGGCCCGGAGGGGCTGGAGGTACCGGCGGCGGGGCTGTAGGGGCCTGGTGGCGGGACCGGAGAGGTCTGGCGGAGGGCCGGAGGGGCCTGACGGCGGCGGGGGGGGGGGTGGTCTGGCTGGAGTCGGTGAGAGGCCTGGAGGGGCCTGGCGGCGGCGGGAGGGCCTGGAGGGGCCGGCGGCTGTTTGCAAGGGGGGGCCGGCGGGTGGAAGAAACCCTAGGTTAGGGTTAGGGCTCTGATACCATGTTAGAGTAAACAATACTCTGATGATTATTCCATAGAGCCCTCGGGTCTCTTATATAGAGAGAAAACCCTTGGGTAAATTACATAGACGTACAATATATAAATAGAAAATACGGAACAATACATCGCAACATATATAAGCCTCTACATATCTATTGTTTCATTGTTTGAAATACTTAGATTAACTCCATTTGCAATATCTAACATATTCTACAATATGACCGATATGGTCGATATGATCGATATGCCAATATAAGGGGTATAGTGAGCAATATGTGTGAAATAATTGTGTATTTATTTGTTATTTATTGTTTAAATAACTTGGAAAATCAAAATTTACAATAAAATAAAAAAAACGCTTTTTTGAGCCATTTCCGACTTTTCCACCGAAATTGTCGAAATTTCATGAAATTTCGAGGAAATTTCAGTATTTCAGGTGACCGAAACGAAATCGAAATCGAGATTTCGAACCTTGCCTCCAATTCTCTCTCTGATCATATAGTTGATGTTGCTTCTCATTTATTAGATGTAGTGTCTTTAATTCCGTCAATTATGCTTACTACTTCTAATTCTTATTATCTTATTATCTTGGGATTTTTACATCACGAACTCTAGAAATTTTGTCAATTACCTTCTTGATCTTGTACCCACTTAAATGGTCTAGTGGTAGTGCAGTGTGCCTACCACCAAAGAGACCAGGGTTCAAATCCCCCACTTGTGGGGGTTGCGTTAGGTAGTCGACAACCAGCGCAAAAAACAATCGAATCTTTCAACATGGATTTGAGCAAGATTCCATGTTGCCGACCTTACTTATAATGGGAGAAGGCTTAACCGCCTTCTTGACCTTGTAAACATCGTAATTATCACCTCAACCCCACAAACTTGCTAACTCTTACACCACATATCCTTTGGTTAACTCCCATCCATTTGTCCATTAAATTAATCAGATTCTGTTAATATTTTTTTTGCATATTACCCATTTTGTTTATCAAATTTACAATGAATACCCTCCTTTCCTTCCCCTCCTCCCTCCTCCTCACCTCCCTCCCCCACCCATCACTGATCTCTACCTACCTCCCGACCTTCGATCTCTCCATCACACTGCACTGACCTCTGCCACACCTCCCCCATGTGTCCCAAACCTGCACACCTCCTCCCTCGGCTCATGCCACCCTTACCTCCAACTCGCTTCCCTCCCTCAATCTCGCACTGACCTCTACCAAGTGAGGTAACCACTTTCTACCCTCAATCTCACATTCCACCAAATAGGTACCCCAAATGATATCGGAATGCCATAAAGATCCATCCTTTCTCAGTTTCTCCTATCCCAACATTGGCGTCCACCGATCCTTCCCCCCCTGTGGTGCCCTAATGGCTCGGAATCCTCCATATGAACCCAAAGTACCATCCAACTCTTGCAGAATTCCAAGAGCCCATAGCTTACATCCTTAAGATCGAAAGGAGGCATCTTTTTATGACATCTGCAAGATCGTGCCACCTCTCTCCTCCATTCCCCGCAGGATTGCCGTTTCCAACCTCAACAAGTCATTTGCAACAATCTTGGGAGCAAAAGACATCGGGTGTGTGTCTCCCACCTTCGCCACGAGGAAGCAACATGCTGGATTGTGCCCGAATAGGCCTGTGACGAAGCCTGTGCGGCATAGTGGAGAGGAGTACCAGCTTGCACAATTTGAAGCGAAGGTACATCGATTCGAGAGGGCACAAATGAAACATTGTGGTAGGAAGGCGACCGGTGGTTTCTTTGAGCTTGAGGAAGAGGGTCTCTTCTGGAACGATGCCACTGATAAGCCCATAGTGGTGGAGTACGCGAATGATATCCCCCATGCCACCCCAAGGTGCTCTAAGCAGTAAGCACGGGAAGGTGATGGCGTGGTAGAGCTTGGAGGAGGCGCTCAGTGGTACACTTGGAGGGTGTCAATGATGCCGTTTGACAATTTGGCGTAGTAGGAGCGGCGTCCGACCGTGGCTGTCGGGACTTGAGAGTGTGGATCACAGGTTGAAGTGTGAGTTCGTTGCTTGGATGAAGCCTGATCGAACACATGAGAAAGGGGCGTGGATGAATGGTTTGGATGGGGCTTTTGTGAATCCAACGAAGGCTATGCCTCTTCGTTCTGATCCTCCTCCTTCGTGTCCTGGCAGGTGGTGCACTGTGGAAAGGGCCGGTGGTGAGGGCTGGAAGCTCTCTTCTCCAGTCAAGAACCTAGCGGGTAAGGTGGTAGCAGGTCGGATATGGAAGATGAAAACAAGTTAACCCGAGCAAGTTGACTTTAACCCAAGCAATTTAACCCAAGAAGAGTCAAATTAATAGCATGGTTCGTGCTTGAATCTCTATTTTTATACAAGAATGTGGAAATAATAACTCATTTTTATAATTTTTAAAAATGAAAATAAATATTCTGGAGTCGTTACTGACTATCTTTTAGTCTCAGTAACCTACTATATTGAGTATCAAGTATCGATTTTTAAAACCTCAAAGGTTTCACCGGATCAAATATCATTCTGTGTAATTAATTTCTCACGCATTTTTAAGTACGCTTTCAAGAATTATTTTATTCAGTCATTGTTCTAAAAAAAGGTGGCGAGCTCTCATTGCATGTTTCTTTGAATCTCAAACCTCAAAACTGCGAGGCACATCTCGAGGCAAATATTTACGAGACTCCATTGTAGTGCTTATTTAGTTATTTATTACTTTAGTTGGTATAACATAAAAACAGAAATATGTTTACAATTCTTGAACAATACCGCAGACACTGCAATAAAGATAAACACTCTTAAAACATGTACGTAATATATTAATTGAAACTGCATCTTTCTTTCTTCCTAGTTTGTGTTGTTCTCCTTAAAGCAATATTCTCAGGGGCATTTTATTGCTTAAGTTATTGAATATAAGTTGATAATTTATGTTGTTTAGTTCTATTTATTGAAAACATTTATACGAGGTATCTTTAGTTAGTTCATTGACGTATTTTGTAAACATTGGACTTGCCCATTCACATAAGTTAGTGATAGGGAAGTGGACCTCCTGTACCATGGTTTTGTTTTTTGAATATTTAATAAGCTATATATTTTCCTAATAAAATATTTTCTAATACTTGTATATATATTGATAGTTATCATATGAAATTGAGGCTTACGTGTCACCTTGATGCAAAAAAATCACGTCGATGTGTATCATGCATTTTAAACCACAGAAGGTCCCTCTACTACAATTATGGTTATATATATATATCTCAATGCAGATGTGACACTACCTTGTGTAAATTTAAGCTAGAAGATGCTCAAAGTTTGTGTTGTAGAACTATCACTTTTATATCAAGTTATTTGCGCTTTACTGGATCTTTTCAACAGGTTGTAAATGCAAATGTTTCTTTGAAACGCCTGGAGGAGTTGCTTTTAGCTGAAGAACGGGTCCTGTTGCCCAACCCGCCACTTGATCCTCACCTTCCTGCAATTTCAATTAGAGATGGTTACTTTTCTTGGGAATCAAAGGTATATCATTGTTGTCCATATCTACGTCTGTTTTCTGTTACTATAAGGAATCTTTTAATTAAGTTGATATACTCTTAAACACAGGTATAAGAAATTAGAAGTTTTCTGAAACAGTATAACCAATTGGCAATTCATTTGCCATGGTCGAGGTGTGCATGTTTCTTGTGCTGGGCTTTTGGCGTTTTGGAAGAGGTAGCATTAGTATTGGGAGTGGTTAGCTTTGTTTGCATGGGACAACTACTTGCATTGCAATCTTGCTTTTGGCTTTTTGGAAGAGGTAGCATTAGTACTGGAAGTGGTTAGCTTTGTTTGCGTGGGACAACTACTTGCATTGCTATCTTACATGTCTATATTTATTACATATTACAGCTCTACTAAACATGTTTTATTCTGTATGCTGTTTTGCTGCTATATATTTTTTTTTGAGAAAAGTTAGCTGCTATATTTGATGTTTTCTAAAACTTCTTGCCTATGTCGATTGTGAACTATGTTTACTTTGGCCATGTTTTTAGGGTCAAATAACTACATTAAGACATAATTGGGTCAAATAACTACATTAAGACATAATTGCACCAATACTTTGTTGCCACACCACATAAAAATATTGTGACTACAACGTGTTTGGTATTAGAAATACATGGCAACAAGATGCTCGGTATCAAAATGCTTAACGAAGTTGCCAAACAAATGGCGAAACTGCTTCATTATTCGTCTTAGACAAGGCATCTTCCTTGAGCACATTTATAATTTTACCATGTTTCTTTATGTTGAACACAGATTCTTTCATACATGTATAATTTTACGCTGTTTGTTTATGTTGAGCACACATACATGGTTTAGGAAAGCAGTATGCGTATGCGTTCGGATTGGTCACTGAATAACGATTAAGCGGTATGCGGGGGCATATGCGGGGGCATATGCGGGCTATATGCAGTTCTACACGGTTTCTTAATTTTTTATTTTAAAAAAATAAATATATACAAAAGTGACTACAACTTAACTAAATTTTTGTATAATTGTGGTCCAACAGAAGATCTAAGAAAAATGACTTTCATATAGAGGCCAAAACAATCTTTATCAATCAAATACCAGTACTTCAATAGGAAAGTTAGCACAATTAATAGTTGACAACAATCACCAAAATATGTATGTATTCGAAAGAAAATCAAAATTTAATACAAATAAAATTAGTAATGTACTAATTAAAATGGCACAAGAAAACAAAAATGTTCAAGCTCAATATTCTAGCTAGTTAACTCCAATGTGTGGAGGTGACTTGTAACTCTGTATGTCTACTAAATTAATGATACGATGATATGATGTGCTTCTTGATAATAAATTAAGTGGACTGACTTTTGTTGCAACTTGTATTTTAATGTATGTGAATATATATTTGTATAAATGCCTCTATTGTTGAATTATAATGTCATTTATCTTCGTCGTTATATTTATTACTAGTTCTTCATCAAAAGTACCAAATTCTGCATATACCTATGTATTGCATTCAAAATAACTATTAGTTGACTAAATTAGTTTGCTAAATTATTGGTACATTATTCCTTTTCTTCCTTCTTGTTTACTCCTATCTCACAGTACGGCTACTTCGACGATGGATTTAAATGGTCATGGAATACTTGGTTGGCATACATGAAAAAACAAGGAATAAGGGTAAAATGAGGTGTAATGTTATCCAAATTATGTCACATGATCAAATTCTGATAAGTGGCACAAATCATACAATAAAACATGGCACAGATAAAAAAACATGGCACAAATCATACTATAACACACATTTCATACAAACATTTGACACATTTCAAAACAATAACATAAAGTGGCTTAAAAATCACATATAAAAAAATCACATATAAAAAAAATCACATATAAAAAATTACATATAAAAAAATCACATAAAAATCACATTTAATCCAAAGCGGGCGCACAGAGGGCATATGCGACCGCATAGCCCGCATATGCGGCCCGCATAAGCGCAATGGGCGCATAACTGACTGATTCATGAAAGCGGTGCACTGAAGGTGCCACACATGCATATGCGGCCGCATAGGCCGCTTTCGTGAACACTGCACACATATAATTTCGTCTTATGCATATATGAGTCTAAATGCTACTATTATTTTAAGTAGCTTAAATTCAAAATCATATATCTTTCGTATCATCATCAGCCTGAAATGCGTCAGAGATATTGGAAGAACCATCAGAGGACAGCATAATGTATAGTTCCTCAGCTATGCTTCTCTCGCTTGTCTGCGGCCATGGGATCGGATAGTCTAGTCTAACTTAGAGGCTCACTAAGTATAAAGAAAGACAGAGAGTATGCCTTTCAAAGTCCTATATTTGATTATCTTGAATAATATAGTTAGTAGTTTTGTAGGTTGGATAGATCCTTTTCCGATCCTTTCTCTACTTCTTTACGAGAGGTGTCCCTAATTGCGTGTTTTATGGAGTTTATCCATGATAGTCTATTTCTTTCTGACCGGTAAACAAAGATGCATTTGACAGCTTTAGGCGAGAGCTTGTCACGACCATAAGTGAAGTTATGGACAAAGGCCACATAACCAGACACTCTGGGAGTGAGGGAGAAAAGTTCCTTCTCGGGAAACACAATTAAGAAGTGAACCTTCTCCCCAAGAATAGTTGACAGCATGCGATTCATCGAGTAGCAAGCAGTGAGAACGGTGTCTCCCTAGAAAGAATGAGGGGTACGACTTTGAATCAATAATGTTAATGTTCTTGTAACATAAAGAATGCGGCGATGTTTACGTTTAGCCACGCCATTCTGCTGAGAAGTATAATTGCAAGAAGTCTGATGAACGATACCAAGGGACCTGAGAAATTCATATAAGTGTAATGTGGAAAACTGCAAAGTATTGTTTGTACGTATGAACTTCACATTAGCAGAGAATATATTTTTAACTTCAATAAGAAAGGTTTTAATGATAGCACCGGCTTCAGATTTGTGTTTTAGCAGGAAAACCCAAGAAAGTCTAGAAAAATCATCCACAACAACCATATAAAAACGATGCCCCTGTTGATCAGGGACACGACTCGGACCCCAAATATCAAAATGAAACAACTCAGAGGACTGACTACTGCGACGACTTGGACGACTCGGGAAGGAGGAGCGATAGTGTTCCCAAGTTGACGGGCTTCATAATCTAGTGTAGTACGAGGAGATATCTGCGGTAGCATATGACATATCTTCTGTAGTGGAAGGTGGCCTAATCGAAGGTGCCACATGAAGGGAGAAACATATCCTGAAGGTAGAGTAGCGACATCGACACAAGGTGGTATGATAAGCTTATACAAACCTCGCTGTTCACGGCCATGACCAATCACCCTGCCAGTTAGTATGTCCTGAAACACCAAAGAAGAGGGATCAAGATGTCACGACAATGTAAATCTTTTGTAAGTTGACTAATGGACAAAAGATTCATCTGTAAGTCTGGAGCAAGGCTCTAAATGTCGGTTTCGGACACCATTTCGGAATCGACCAAAATAGAATTTCGATGGAATTTCGGTGGAATTTCGACCGAAATTTCGGTCATTTCGATCATTTTTTGTATTAGGACCCCCATATTTCGGCCATTTCGGTCATTTCGATCGAATTTCGATTTCGACTGGATATCGATATTCGACAGAAATTCGACCGAATTTCGTTGAAATTTGAGGCCATGGTCTGGAGCATATAAGACATTCTGAAGATTCACTGAGGGAGCTAGAACAATCTCCCCCTGACCAACAATGGGTAGACGAGCTCCATTGGCAATAACCACGGACCTGCCAGGTGGGATAGATCTGTATGTACGGAACTGCATTCGATCTCCGCACATATGATGTGACGCTCTAGAGTCCATAATCCAGTCAGTCAAATCTGAACTACTACTACTTGTAATTTGTAAACACAGAAGGAGTACCTGATGAACTAGAAGATGCTCTGGCAGTTGCTGCTGCATCTGTGGTACATGTAGTCGGAGTCGTATGAGTGGTCATCATGTCTTGAAGTCTGGAGGCTATATCATCAAAACGTGGATCCGGAGTAGGCAATCTAGAATGCTCAGTCTGCTCAGCAACAATGCAGATGCTGGATAACCATGCTTCTGAAAGCATGTCTCTTCAGAGTGACCAGGACGATGGTAATGGGAACAAGGACCATTCTGCCGGCCGCCTCCTCGACCTCGAGGTCCACGACCACGAAACTGGGATGACCCCCCTTCCACGAGTGGCCGCCATAGCAGAAACAGTCGGCTGGACCGTAGTAGTGGATGTGGTAGTGATCCTGCTCAATCGCTTGTAGACCTCCTCCATTGGTGGTATCGTCTTTCCAGTCAGAACTTGAGTACGAACGTATTGTACTCTGAGTCAAGAGAGGATAAGAAAACTTCTGTCATGATGGCATTATGATATGCATGCTGTTGTTCAGTGCTAGTGGTAATAGGCATGAAGCTGTGTAATCGCTCAAACATGCCCCTCAGATGAGAGAAGTGTGCGTGGAGCGGTCGACCATTCTGTTTGGTCGAGAAAATGTTGAGCTGCAACTGAAGAATCTTGCTCCCATTCTTTGCTTGCCCGTATGTGTCTGCCAATACGTCCTACATAGCCTTCATCGTTGGCTGATTGACAAGGTCATTAGCTATCTCTGTGGTAAGTGTCCCAGGAAGCCAGATACAAACATAGGCATCCTCTTGCTTCCATGATCCATTTGTCCCGGTCTTGTCTGTCTGCTCCGAATCAGTCAGAATATGCTCCTTATTGTGGCACTGCATTAGGGTACAAAACTGCATGGACCATAACTCGTAGTTGGTCCCGTCCATCTTCACGATAGGTGCCGGACCTTTGAAGGCACCGGAAGAGGAGAAAACATCACCCTTGTTTTCTGTCATTGTACCAACAAGCCAAGACGTGGAACAACTGGGGGTTATATCAAGAGAAGAAAAGATCGTCTACAGAACCATACGAGAGATTAGTTGTATATGTAGACTTATACAACCATCCCTTGGCCTCCGTGCGAGATCAAACACCTCAGAAAAGGAGATAAATCAGACGAGGCCGCCTTGCAGGGTCTTAGGTCAGCACAGAAGTGCCCTGGCGGCATTGTGTGTGCTCCTGGCGGCGCTGGGGGCGCCTGGCAGCTTGCGAGGGAGATGCTGGCTGCGAACGAAATGCGCCTAGCGGCACGCGGGAGGCGCCTGGCGAAGCGCGAAAGGCACCTGGCGACGCTTGGTGCAGCATGGGGAAGGTGATGGTTGGCCTGCGATGATGCGGGGGGGGGGGGGGAGGGGTCGCGTGTAGGGTTAGGGTTTCGGGTGGGATATGAGAATCATGGTCTAGGACCGTTGCTCCGATACCATATTGGGAGAAAAATAAAAACATGTATTTAAAACAGACCGAGGGCTCTCTTATATAGGAGAAAAGCCCTTGGGTTAATTACATGATAAGTACATAAAGAACCATAAAACATAAAATGAACCAAGAGATATATTTATCTCAACCATATCGATATCGATATGGCCTTCTATGCTGATGTGGTCGACAAGAGGAGGTACATGAAGCTTGTTGGGAAGCTTATTTATGTGACTGTCACCAGACCAGATATTTCCTTTATAGTAAGCAAAGTAAGTCAGTTTATGGAGCAGTCTAAACATGCACATATGAATGCAGTCCATATGATTCTGAAGTATTTGAAGGCCTCACCTGGCACTGGTTTTCTATTTAGCAGAGGTACATCCCTTGAAGTTACATCATGTGCAGATGCAGACTATGCGAGCTGTCCCATTGACAGGAAGTCTACTTTTAGCTTCGTGGTATTCATAGAAAGTTTCTTGGTGTCATGGAAGATCAAGAAACAGACTGTGGATGCCAGATGTAGTGCGGAATCAGAATACATAGCCATTGCGCAAGCTAGTAGAAAGATGATGTGGTTAGATCTGTTGTTATTGACCTGACTGTTGAGGTGCCTCTTCTCATGCGCCTCCAATGTGACAACCAGGCTGCTCTCTTCAATGCAAACAACAACCTTCCATGAGAGGACCAAGCACATCGAGGTGGACTGTCACTACACTCATGACATGATACAGAAGGGTCTCATCTCCACTACTCATGTCTGTTATGGAGACCAGACAACATATATACTTAGCAAGGCCCTAGCCAGAGGGCCTTACCAGAGACGCTGCTCCAAGCTGAGCCTCGTAGATAACTACACTCTGGCTTGAGGGGTAGTGTTGAGATATTAGTTATCTTTCATGTCTTTTATTATTATCTATTTCCTTTGTCTTCTTTATGTAGTTTAACCAACATGTTACTCTCCTATATAAGAGAATAATAGGGCTTCATGAATAAATAATCCATTCTTCCGTTTCCATAGTTGTATAAGAAGCATTAAAGATAGAGAAGAACGGACTACATCAATAGCGGGTGTATCATTGGTAGCACCGGTCATATGAAAAGAGATGTTGAGCAAATTATTATCAAATTTCAGCAATGTTTAAGCCCATGTACCGATGACATACTCCTCTCCTGGCGTCTCCTTTATGTTTGGTCACTACCATCAATAAATGAGTCCGATCCAATTGCTTCTATCCATGCGATCCTTGACATCGCTCATATCGAGGCAACTTATAGATAGGAAAAGAATATTTGATCCATGTTCTCCTCCCCACTGCTATAAACCGGACACATTCTATCCAAATCGGCACTCCTACTTGTTCCTAAACACCATGGTGGCCAACTCCTTCCGCCCTACCAACTACACATGTAGTCTGAGTTTGAGCGCCTTGGTGACCGGCTGATTAAATTGTATGTTTTTTCACTACTACTCTTTTATAAAGTAACATGAATTTTTTTTTGCAGGCACAACCATACCGGATTTATATTCTACTCCTTCCAGTATAAACACAATGTTGTTTTAAAGGAAATGAGATTTCTAGTTATTCGTTTTGATGCTTCTAATTTCACATTTTTTATTCAACAAATTAATTTTCATATCTTCCTTAATGCACTGGCTTTGAAGGTTATGAGACCTGAGAAAGGTGTTGGACCAGATGACATTCTTATAGAAGTATGTAGAGTTTTAGGTGAGCGTGGTTTGACTTGGCTTACACCTTTATTCAATGTTATTTGGTGAAGCAAGAAAATGCGTGAAGATTGGAGAAGTATCACGATGCTTCTTTATAAGAAAAAAAGGGGACATTCAAACTTGTTCAAATTACTGAGGTATCAAGCTGATGAGTCACACTATGAAAATTTGGGAACATGTGATCGAAAGAAGGTTGAGGCAAGTTTCCAAAGTAAAAGAAAACCAATTTGGATTCATGCTAGGTCGCTCAACCATTGAAGCCATCCATTTGCTGAGGTGAACAATGGGATTTATAGAGCTAAAAGAAAAAACCTCCATATGATTTTTATTTATTTGGAGAAGGCTTATGATTCTGTCCCACTTGAGATATTGGGGAGAGTTTTGGAGAAGAGACAAGTACCTGTCCTATACATTAACCTCATAAAGGACATGTATGATAGTGCTTTATCTTGTGTAAGGATCCAGTCTGGGAAGACTGACTATTTTGACATCAACATTAGTTTACATCAAGGTTGAACTTTGAGTCTATTTCTTTTTACTTTGATTATGGGCGAGTTGACAAGTCACATTCAGGATGAGGTACCTTGGTGTATGTTATTTGCTGATGATATTGTGTTGATTGATGAGACTAGAAATGGAGTAAATGAGAAGCTTGAGATCTGGAGACTTGCATTGGAGAAGGATTTCATATAAGTATGGCTAAAGACTGAATATATGGAGTGTACTTTTGGTAGAAGCAATGATGAAGGAATCAATGTGTAGATTGGTGACGATAACATTAAGAAGAGAGATTCTTTTGGATATCTGGGATCTTTTTTGCAACATGATGGGGAAATTGATGGAGATGTTACTAATAGAATAAATGCAGGCTGGCTAAAGTGGAGAGGAGCCTCTGCTGTTCTTTGTGATTAGAAATTCCTTTGAAAATCGAAGGAAAGTTCTACAAAGCTGTTGTGAGACCCATGGCCTCAAATTTCAGCGAAATTCGGTCGAATTTCTGTCGAATATCGATATCCAGTCGAAATCGAAAATCGACCGAAATGACCGAAATATGGGGGTCCTAGTACAAAAAATGACCGAAATGACCGAAATTTCGGTCGAAATTCCACCGAAATTCCATCGAAATTCTATTTTGGTCGATACCGAAATGGTGACCGAAACCGACATTTAAGGCCTTGGTGAGACCTGTTATGCTCTATGGATCTGATTGTTGGCTTGTGAACCATAGACATTTGCATAGAGTGGCCTAAGGTGGATGTGTGGACACACACGTAAAGATCAGATTCGGAATGATGCAATTAGAATGAAAGTTAGTGTAGTGCCGATCGAGAATAAGATGCAAGAAAACCGCTTAAGATTGTTTAGACATTTGCAAAGGAGGTCAACTGATGCATCAGTTAGGAGATGCGGGTTTTGAGATGTTGAGCCAGCTAAGAGAGGGCGAGGAAGGCCCAAGAAGTGTTGGAATGCGACTATACGAAGGGATCTTAGTTTTTTTGATCTAAGCCCGAGAATATCCCAAGATAGATCTGAATTGAGGCAAATAATCCATGTACCCGACCCTACTTACTATGGGAAAAGGCATTGTTGTTGTAATCTTCCTTAATGCACAATTATCCCCTTAATCTTGCCTCTTGGAAAACCATCGCACTCGTAGATCTCCCTCTTGTACAGTTCCTTATGTCAGCCACTGGAACAATGTCTTGCTCTATTTAAAATCATGTTCACTGATGACAAAATTTAGGGAAGTGGAAGCACACTCTTCTTAGTGGAATATTAGCAAGATGAATGCCCATGTTTTTACTTTTTTTTTTCTTTCCATTTCCAACCATTTTAAAAAGGATGAAGCCTTCTCCCACTATAAGTAGGGTCGACTACATGGATTCTTGCTCAAATCCATGTTGAAAGATCCGACTATTTTCTATGCTGGATGTCGGCTACCTAACGCAACCCCCATAATGAGGGATTTGAATCCTGGTCTTTTGAGTAGTAGGCACACTGTACTACCACCATACCATTGAAGTGGGTACCGTTTCCAACTATTTTATTCTGAAAAGTTATAGTTGTTTTGTTTTCTTCATTTCTTATACTAGAACAATGGTTTAAACCCTCCTGCAGATCTTTTATTGCATGTATGTCTGTATGGATTCAAAACGAGGCATGTGACCCATGATATGTGTGTGTATCAAGGTGACTAATCCATCTGTGCAGCATACCCTGCTTATTGTAGGGAAAGGCTTGATTTTGGTTTTGATTAGTCATCTGTCTTGGGGTTTTCTTCATTCAATTGAATAGTATTTGGTAGAAAATAATGAGGGATATAATCATGTGGTGTCTTCGTAATTCAATTTCACAGTGAACATGTGTAGCATTCTCAAATTGATACGTTTTTTCCATATTTAAAAAGTTGGAATGGTTAATGATTTCTAGAAGTTGAAGTCATGGAAATTGTTATGTAAAAGGTTCTTATCCCAAGATCTAAAGAAATAAGTGTAAGTGGGGATATTGTCGTTCCACTTCATCTTTATAGTACCACATCTTTGGATGCCTCTGCATCATCTTTGTAGTATCAGATCTTTGGAGGCCCTTGTATAGGACCACATTATACTCAGTGGGAAGAAAGAGAAATATGGAAGGTACTTAATCATATAAATATTTGTGTTTAGTTTCAACATAAAAATAGAAGGATCTTTCAATATAGATTTGAGCAAGAATCCATTTAGCCTTGATTGGAAGTTCTATGGAAAGTAGATTTTGCAAAAAGCTTATGATAACCTTGATTGGAAGTTCCTTTGGTCAGTTCTGCGAAGGAGAGGTTTCCCGGAGGTTTGGATTTCTTGGATGAGACGTTGTGTTACGACGACTTCTTTCTCGGTCATGGTAAATGGCCGCCCGGAGGGGGGTTCTTCCAGCCATGTAGGGGCGTGCTCCAGGGCTGCCCCCTTGCTCCCCTTCTATTTGTCGTCACTACGGATGTCTTGTTGACTGTGGATTATCGACCGGTTCTCTCTAGGGGTAGTTTGGTGATCCCGCTGTTGCAATATGCTGATGATACTATCTTTTTCATTGAGGGGGCCTCGCGGAAGCCTCGGGCATGTCTATGACCCTGGATCTTTCAGTGAGATGTCCGGTCTTTTCAAGAATGTTGATAAATCGAAGGTCATCCCATTCAGCCTTTCTGCGAAGGAGGCAGACGCTTGTGGGCGGGTTCTGTGGTTTGATTGCGGCTCTCTTCCGATTGACTTCTTGGGATGCCCTTGGCGGTGGGAAGAACGAGATTGCGGGATTGGCTCAGGGTCGTTGAGAAGGTGGAGGCGAGGTTGGCAGGGTGAAATCAACCATTCTCTCTAGGGGGGACGCTGGTCCTCTTAAAGGCGGTTCTCTCCGCCTTCCCTGTTTACTTCTTATCCAATCGTCGGCTGTCGAAGGGGATCCGCAGTCGCCTTGAGAGGCTAATGCAAAGATTCTTATGGGGCAAGCATGGGGAGGAGTCGGGGGGAATCCACCTGGTTGAGTGGGGAGAAATTACGCTGCACAAAACGGGGGGGGGGGGGGGGGGTTGGGGGTGCGGAGACTGGATCATATGAATGACGCTTTGCTTCTTAAGTGGGCTAGCAGAATTTGGAGCTCAGGGGAGGATTTTTGTAGCAAAGTTTTGCGCGAGATTTACGGTGTCAATGGGGCGCCTCCGATCGCTGCTGCTCAGGTGGGATCTCCCACACCGTTTTGGAAAGGGGCGACGGAGGTCTTCTCCAGATATTTGTCTCTGTTTAGGCCGATGCTTGGAAATGGCGAATCTTTCAACTTCTGGACTGATGATTGGGGGGGGGCTTTGTGCTCACGGTTCCCTCGCCTGTTCGCTCTAACGACTGATAAGAGTGCACGGGTTGCATCTTGCTGGTCGGACGGTAACTGGTTCCCAGCCTTCTCATCTAACTTCTCGGACCAAAGACTCGAGGATTTTCTTTCCTTGCTGGACTCTATCAAGGATGCGGGGCGTCCTACTGTGGGAAGGGATCATTGGCTTGGTGTTGGGCCCTTTCTCGGCGAGGAAGGCATTTGGGGTGATTTGTAGGCCCCCACTTTTGCGGTCGGAGACTCTGATTCGTGATTGCGGTTTTTTCTGGGTTCTCCGGCTCCTTGAGCGGATTGGTTTCTTCCTTTGGCTATTTCGTAGGCAAAGATTGATGACGAGAGATCGATGTGCTAGGCTTCTGGGCTCCGTTTCAGATAGGTGCATTTTGTGCGATACGGCGGTGGAGTCCCTTGAGCACCTTTTCTTCTGGTGCCCTAAAGTGACTATGATCTGGGAGGAGGCAAGAATGGCTTGGTTATGCACATCCGATTTGGCTTCCTTCTGCGGTTCGATGGTGGCCAACAGAAGCAGAGCTTGGCGGGAGCTCCTTGGCCCCGTGGCAATTTTGTGGGCAATATGGCTGGGCATAAATGCTGCTCTCTTCTCTGGGCAACGCTTCTACAAGGAAAATGTGGAGATGCACTACGCGAGATTGGTTGATGAGTGGGCTTTGTAGGTGCTTTGCTTGTTTCGTTTTCTCATTCCCTATGTAAATTCCCTGTGTACAGTTTCTTTAAATAAATTATGGGGCGAACACAACTGAGTTTCTCCCCTGTTTTT
Source organism: Ottelia alismoides (assembly GCA_037367405.1). Taxonomy (NCBI): domain Eukaryota; kingdom Viridiplantae; phylum Streptophyta; class Magnoliopsida; order Alismatales; family Hydrocharitaceae; genus Ottelia; species Ottelia alismoides. Next base: position 722,977 of record JAZKJV010001155.1, on the reverse strand, counting down.
TGCTTAAAAAAAGAATCCATTTAGCCAATTCTACTTAAAATGGGTGAAGGCTTCCATTTTTTAGTTTCCAGAATTTCCATTCCATTTTGTTTATTTGAGTTTGTGAGAGAAACTCTTAAAAATATTTGATATTATGTTATCTGTAGGTTCAATTTGCGTCTGACTTTTAATTCAGATTTTGAGCAAATTCCAATGACATTAACCATCAAACTTGTAGGCTGAGAAGCCAACACTATCAGATATCAATTTGGACATACCTGTCGGTAGTTTGGTTGCAGTAGTAGGAAGTACAGGAGAAGGAAAGACATCTTTGGTGTCTGCAATGCTGGGTGAACTATTGCCAGTTCCGGATACTAAAACTAAAGTAGAAATTCGGGGAACTGTTGCCTATGTTCCACAGGTTCATGGATTTTTAATGCAACGGTAAATTCTGTTTTTCTTGCACATCTACTTTTGCACCATATAGATCACCTTGTTGATGCTTTGCTTGTGCTTATGATATTTTCTTGAAAAAGATGCTGTGCTGTTATCTTACTGATTTTGCAGGTTCGCGGCAACATATTATTTGGATCTGCTTTTCAGAAGTCACGTTACGAGAGAGCTCTTGAAGTAACTGCATTGGAACATGACCTTGACTTGCTACCGGTTGAGTGTTCATTTTTATTTATTCTTGAGAAATTTCATCCATTTAGTTATGCGAAAAATATGAATGGAATTTCTTATCAAATGGGGGATGTTTGGTCTCTATATAAGGAGAGAAACCCGCAAAAAAGACATCCTTGTAGGAAAAGGAATCATGCCCAAAAGGGAAAAAACAAAATATGAAAAGTATCTGGCCACATAAATCATCAATGATTCTAAATAAGCAGCAATGATGTTTTCAAAGTTTTTTCGTTCATAAGAAATCTACTTTATTTAGCTATGCGGAAAATATAAATTGAATTTCTAATTGAATGATGGAGGTTTGTGATCCTGCAGCGAAGGATACTCAACCTTCTATTCGACTATTTTGTCTCACAATGCTGCTTCACTTGTCTTGGAATGCCAATATTATGCATATGTGGTATACTGTTGTCGGATGTATGTAACTCAAGATTTACCTCAGGTATAGTTGAGGAAGTGGTCATTTAGCAGACATGGTGCGACGGCTCTAAACATTGCCATACATCTTGGTTTTCTCTACCTCAGGGGAAGGATGAATGCATACTTTGCCTCGTGATGGTTGAAGTATGCATCCTAGACTTTGCATGAGAATAGAAAAAAGGAAACCTATAAATATATGACATTAGAGTTAAATTAATACGTTTTAGTGAAGAGGTCATAGCTCATACACCCCTCCTTAGTACTTGAGTAGCTCACAAAGATGCACTTGATTGTCTTAGGAGACAATCTATCGCATCCTGTTGATAGATAGTAGGGGAAAAAGGAACACAAACACAATCGAAAATACATAGAGGAACGATATATGGAAAAAGAACACATGATCGAAAATGCTTTGAGGAACACTGAATACATCTTTGTCATAAAACAAAACAGAGTAATTCATTCATTAAAAATGGATGAGGGCTTGCAATTAACTAAAGGAATCTGTCAATGTATAAGAAGTGTCCTAACAATATCCAAAATATGTCGATGCCTGCTAAATCATCACGCTGGAAGGTGTAAGGACATTAAGTTTGATGATTGATTCCTTGATTGTGAAGAAAAACAATAATGATAATGATTTGGTACTACATTCAAGGGCATAAGGGTACACATTTTATAGAGGATGAAAATTGATTCTTTATATCAAAAATAAAACTCGGGAGTACAATTTTCGTTTTTGACATATACATATTTTGAGAAGGAAAATCCGTAACAATTGACAAAACAATTACTTGTAACAACATAAAAATGGCATTTCTAACGAGCACGTCTAGAACCCTAAATGTCTCCGTATAACAACTCAAAGGGATTTGGGGGTGGGGGTTGGCAATACATTCTTATCCGCCAGAGCTGCACCTCGAAATATGGCTGGGATGTGGGGAGGAGGTGAGCTCTGCTTACAAGCTCTAGGTTTCTGCCTGCAGGTGCGAGGCTTGGTCTTTTTTGCCTTAGGACTTCGCCATCTAATACAAGAGGTGGTGGAGGCCTAGTTGTTGGGACTAGATACACTCCTATTCAACGGTGGCTGCTGGAATCACACGTGGGGTTCTCGGGCTACTACAACTTTTGGGAATGATGGTTTGGAGCGTGAAGTCTCGCCCGTGGATCCAGGCTACCCGTTTACACATCACTCGCAGTAATACATTCGCTACCGATCACATTAGGTTATTGAAATTTAGGGAAAATTTTTTGCGATTTCGAATTGACATTCACAATGAAATAATCAACCACAAAGCCAACAAGAGTGCCACCAATTCACATTTCATTAATTTCCATATACATTTACATGTAACAAAAGAAACCGCAATATGTACATGTATCCCAAAATATAGAAGAGAAGAAAAGTATTATACATTATCTGAACAGAAACAATCAACATGGGTACCGACGAGTATAACAACGGGCGCTCATGATCATCGGCTAGTCTACTGCGATGCACGCGCTTTGCCTGCCAAGCATGATAGGAAACAATAGAATGTCAACAATTGTTTCATACAGAACAACATATTAAAAATAATAAGAAATTTAGTGGTTTCAAAAAAAGCAAGTAGAATGACATTGATATTTAAAATTTACAAGTTACTTGCGTGGAAAATGATTTTCAAGCTATTGTGTATGTAAATCCCTTGATTACCCATCACCCCATAACTCTCCATATATAATATTTTCATATATATTAATTAATAACCCATATGTAGGTTATTATCTTTTTATCACTTAGATCATGTTGATGGATCTTTGTATTGAGGATGATGAGTCTCTGATCTGATCTTTATTTCTGTTTAATTTTTCAAGTCTAGTGAATAGTCCGTGGTCTTGGTTTGAATGTGACCTCACACTATCAGTCTAAGGCGTGTAGAAAACCTTAGTGTTGGGGTGCTTCCGTGGGCATGCAGTGGGGTATAATGCATCATAACTAAGTTCCTAACGCACCCACTAGCTTTTCCTAACATTTGTAGTAGTAGATCTAAATTCTGATTAATGTCGAAGATTGATGACTATTGATGATTTCTGCCTCAAGCTCAGCTGTAACCAATCTCAGCTGTAACCAAACTCAACTGTAACCAAACTCTCAATTGTAACACATCGCCAAGCGGATGAACCGGTCGAGGGCTAGACCTACTCTAAAATCGCATATGTGCCTGACTAGGCATAGTTGGTGCGGTCCAGTTATTGCATGCGTGTAAACGGCCGTTTAAACGACCGTTTACATCCCTGCTTATATGATTGACTTTACATATCTAATTGAATGGTCCACTTCATCAATTGTGATAAGTCGTATTCATATAATAGATTATACTTATCGATCTTTGATGAAGATTATTAGTATTGTAAAGCATTTAGAATTTCACTATCATAGTACATCTCTGTAATCCTAAGTTCTTTTCTTTTCGTTTACAATGGTACAATCGCCATATTGTTTGGCGGGGATCCTGCGTAAAACAGATTACCCGTCATCATTAATTGCATTTGGGATCTACACCTACTTGAAGTAACTCTCTCATGCACTCAGGTTGCCCATGGGAAACGCAAACATGTGTAATGGTTGGAAAATTGATCTAGAGTAGATGGGCATTTTCTAGGTATTCATGATTTCAAAAAAAATGCAAGGAGATGTAGTCAAGGATTTTATAACATGCCAAGCCATACTAAATGGGCTTTGGAGGTATTAAGTGCCCTTAAATGTCAGGGAAATGAATAGAAATGTGACATACACAAAACTGGCCACCTTCCTAAGCAAATGGCCAACAAAGAGAGAGTCGTTTTGTAATGGAGCTATAAAACTTCGGATGCTTGAGTTGCATAGACAGGAAATTAGGACACACCAAGCGGCATCACATGGGCTTTACAGAATACATGTGTTCTCTAGTCAATGGAATATGAAACCTCTTCTGTTACATATCTCTTGGTTGTTACATATCCGAAATGCCTTGAGGATCTATTCCCAAGGAAGGCTTCAATACATAATTGATAAGTAAAATGATAGAACTCTCTCATTTTCCGGCAAAGTACATACACTTTTTTTTGAAATTGCATATAACGAAATGGAGTAGGAAAAAGAACTGCCTTATATTTCCTTCTGATATGATCCACAATTTCGAACAAATTGTTATTTATATTTTTTAAATTTGCCTTTTTCGAAAGCGCAAAATAATTCTACAAAAATATCTGAAAGCTTTTATTTTTGATCTTCGAACAACACTATACAATTATTGTGCTTATATAAAGATAACAAATGCAAAAAAACAGAAAGTAAATCAAACAAAAGAGAGACAGATTGGCAATGGGCCAGAACAGGTAAGCAAGATAAACACTGCAAATACCGCATAAAAAGAAAACTTTTAAGGTTCTACAAGTTTGTTGCAGAGGCCATAATGCATACACGCAGCTAATCCCATGTTGAAAGTATCAACGAGACCTCCATCTTTGTTTCAGCCAAACTCAATTATTTCACATATCTAGGATCTAATTGTATAAGAACTACATGTATGGCAGCAAAGAAATGGTTTAGCTTGTACATACATGGCAACAAGGGGGAGGGGAAAAAGGATTGTACCTTTTTGGATCTCCAAAAACAGAGATCAATAGCTTGCATGCAGTGATTAAGAAACACTGATGTCTTCTCTGGGAGCATGCAACGACAGGTTCTAAGAGCATTTCCCTTTGGTTGCTAACTTGTAGCAGCACAACTGCTGTTTGGATGGGAGTAACAACTCCCTTTGGTGGTGGTGGTGGTGGTCACACACGATCAAGGAGAAATGGGCAGTAGCAGCAATTGCACAGAGGGCTTTAGCAGTTGATTGCAGCAGATTCAGAGCTGCACATGGAGCATCAGATGGCTGTTGAAGGAAACTTTAGCATCTCCAATGGCCAGCAGCTTTCAGCTGAGATTTGAAGAAGAAAGGGGAGCCCCTGTTTGGTTGCAGGGTTAGGCAGGGTTGGGTTGGGCTGGGTTGGGCTGGGTGAATAGTAATCTGTGAGGAGGAAGTACCCTTGTGAATAGTAACCAGGGTTGGGCCAACCCTGCCCAACCCTACAACTAAACAGGCCCGAATATGGGAGAAATTTAGGAGAGGGAAGCAGTAGCTTCCAGCAACAAGAAGAAGAAGGAGATGGGATCTCCTTTCGGCTGGAAAGAAGGAAGGGAATTGGGAAATAAATGGGTAATATGTTGTTTATATAAACAAGGAGAAGAGTATTGGTTGTTGACATGTGGTGGGAAAAATTGGGGCCAAGTGTTGTGCAAGTAGGATCAAACTGGGCAGTTCGCTATACTGTATAAAATTTTGTTTATTTATCTTTTTCTCTTCTTTTTTGAAAAACCAAAGTCCTTCGTACTCGCACCTTGAATCTCCGATTTATGTGTAAAATATCTTGTTTCGATCGTTCCTGAATGACGATCAAAATGAGTATAATATTCATATACTTTGGATTGAGTACAAATTCCCAAAATCGTCGAGATACGGTCTCGATTTGCGATTACATTTTGCGATTTTAAATTACCAAACGACCTCCGATCGATGAAGGATCGATTTTGTTGGTCTTATTTTGTCGAATCGGATTTTTGGGTGGTCTCGGTTTGTTTAGCGGTTTCCAATTTGCGTCATGGCTTTTCCGATAGCATGTATTAACAAATTTCAATCTGTGATTTATAGATCGAACTGAAGTTGTTTAATATTTTAATTGAATATTAAATGAACTTTCAGACTTTTAATTGGGTCATATTCGATATATTCGAATACAGATGTTACGAATATAAACCTCAAAGGGAGTCTCATCCTCGAGACTTGAGTCAAAGTCCCTATGTGTCTTGTTTAGCTTTCATCAGATCATAAAAACTTCAAATGAAGAAAAAATCATATTCTTTCAATAAGTATATAATTAAAAAGGCTTGTTTCGATGATTACCTGAGAAGAGCTGCAGGTTTCGTGCCAGCATGTCTGCATCGGTCTCCCATGTCGCCTCTTCGACAACATGTCGGTGCCACAATACGTTGACTAAGGGAATCTCTTTGCTGCGAAGTTTCTTCACAACATGGTCAAGTATATGCACTGGCCTCTCCTCGTATGGCAAGTCTGACTCCACGTCAAGGTTGTCGTAGCTGATGATGTGTCGAGCGTCGTATACATACTTCCTCAGGTTGGATATGTGAAAGACGTCGTGAATAGCTGAAAGGTGTGGAGGAAGGACTATTTGGTAGGCCACCTTCATAACACGTGCAAGAATCTCAAACGGTCCAACATATCGTAGCGTCAGTTTTCCACGAACACCGAATTTTTGTATGCCCATCATGGGAGATACTCGGAGGAATATCCAATCTCCCACCTGTATTTTCAGGAATTTCATTAGTATGAGAGATTATGTTGAATATGGATAAATTATTTTGGAATGGATTAAGAGAAGAGGATCGGATTACCTGAAATTCCGCATCTCTTCTCCCGCTGTATGCATAGCTCTTCTGGCGGCGCTATGTTGTCAGAAGCTTCCGCCTCACAAAATCAACAACCCTCGCAGTCTCCTCCAAGAGATCCACGGAGTAAAGTAATGCAGCGTGGACTCGACATGTAGGGCCGTCTAATTATTTAAATTGTGGTCATTAATTCTATTTACGTTTTTTTAAGTTGTCGCAATTTTAAATAAATAGATCGTGTGTGATCTCAATTAGTCTTAATTTGAATTTCAAATTTGGTAGTTAGTCGGTTAATTAGTTAGAGTCAGTTTAGGATAATTGGTTGTCGGTTTAAAGTATTTTCTATTCTTTTGTAATGTCATCCCTCCTATATAAAGGGATGAGGGTCCAATGTTTTAGTAAGTTCAAGATGTGATAAAATAGAGATTTATCTCTCTCTCCTCTCCCCTCTCTCTCCTTCTCCCCGCGTGATCTACACGTGTTCTTCTTCTCCCAAACCCCTCGTATTCCCGACGAGTCTCTTCTCTCTACCCCTCGCGGTCTACGCATTTCTTCTTCTCTAACCCCGCGCATCCGGCGTGTCTTCTCTTCTCAACCCTTCCAGTTTCTTCTTCTCAACCCCTCTATTTTCTTCTACCATCGAAAATCCACCGTCAAATCTATTTCCCGCGCCGCGCCGAAATCCATTTTGCATCAAATGGTATCAGAGCATGGCAACCGAATCGTCCCTACGATTCGACGATCCCGTCGCGCATTGGAAGATGCAATATGATTTGAGTTGCATATCTCATGATTCGCGTTCACGCGCACGTCGACACAAGTTCATGAAGCGCCTTATGTCAAGCCTCAAGGTTCAAGCAATTCGTCGGGAGACGAATTTTTTAAAAGCGGAGGAGAGTTAATGCAGCGTGGACTCGACATGTAGGGCCGTCTAATTATTTAAATTGTGATCATTAATTTTATTTACGTTTTTTTAAGTTGTCGCAATTTTAAATAAAGAGATCGTGTGTGATCTCAATTAGTCTTAATTTGAATTTCAAATTTGGTAGTTAGTCGGTTAATTAGTTAGAGTCAGTTTAAGATAATTGGTTGTCGGTTTAAAGTATTTTCTATTCTTGTAATGTCATCCCTCCTATATAAAGGGATGAGGGTCCAATGTTTTAGTAAGTTCAAGATGTGATAAAATAGAGATTTATCTCTCTCTCCTCTCCCCTCTCTCTCCTTCTCCCCGCGTGATCTACACGTGTTCTTCTTCTCCCAAACCCCTCGTATTCCCGACGAGTCTCTTCTCTCTTCCCCTCGCGGTATACGCGTTTCTTCTTCTCTAACCCCGCGCATCCGGCGTGTCTTCTCTTCTCAACCCTTCCAGTTTCTTCTTCTCAACCCCTCTATTTTCTTCTACCATCGAAAAATCCACAGTCAAATCTATTTCCCGCGCTGCGCCGAAATCCATTTTGCATCATAAAGAGTATGATTACCTATTTCGCGCTTACTGAGAGCTGTGAGGCATCTCCGTCCGTATAGGACTTCGAATGGTGTCATGCCAATACTGGAATGATGCTTGTTGTTGTACGTGAATTCTACCAATGGCAGGTGGTCCTTATAGGACCCTTTCCACTCTGGGGTATATGTGCATAGTAAATCCTCAAGTGTCTGGATGGTTCGCTCGCTCTGTCTATCATTCTGCGGATGATATGCGGAACTCATCTTCAGCTCTGTCTGTAGTGCGATGTAAAATTCGAGTCTCTGTCATACACCACCTCATGTGGTATACCATGAAGCCTGGTAATGTTCTGCACATACAGTCTGGCCAATCTAGATGAAGTGTAGGTCATGCTGACGGGTATAAAATGGGCTGACTTGGTCAACCTGTCAACAATGACCCCAATAGAATCATGACCACCTGGTGTCCTTGGTAGTCCAATGACGAAATCCGTAGAGATACTCTCCCATTTCCACTCCGGAATGGGGAGAAACTGCAATTACCCTGGTGGTCTCCTATGCTCAGCTTTGACCATCTGACAGGTCAAGCATCTGCTAACATGTTATGCTAAATCATGCTTCATCCCGTCCTACCAGAAATGTCGGTGCAGATCACGATACATCTTTGTGCTGTCGAGAGGAATAGATAATCGTGAGCTGTGTGTCTCATCAAGAATGTCTCTGCGTAACTGCTCATTATTGAGCACAATGACCCGGCCAACCTTCCATAAAATGGATTCTGTCACAACAAAATTATCACATTCGTCCTTGACGGCATGCATGCATCTGTCTCGAATATAAGGATCTGTCCTCTGTCCTTCTACTATGCGATCCCAAAGACTACTAAATCGTGGAAGTACGAAAATAGATATGGATGCACTCTCCTCAAGATGCCAATCAGTCAAAGCTGTGAACATATTCCACGTGTATAACCATTTTGCCGTACCCTCAGTATGAGCTCTCCTGCTAAGTGTGTCTTCTACCACGTTTCCCTTATTGGGGTGGTAAGAGATCGTGCAATCGTAATCCTTCAGTAGCTCAAGCCACCTGCGTTGTCTCATGTTCAGATCCTTCTGATCAAAAATATACTTCAGGCTCTTGTGATATGTGAAAATATTGAAATTCACCCATAAAGATAATGACATCAGATCTTCAAGGCGAAGACAACTTTCGCCTACAAGTCATGGGTGGGGTAATTACGCTCATGTGGCCTCAACTAACGTGAAACGTAAGCAATCACATGACCCTGTTGCATCATCACCACTCCTAGACTTTCTCTTGAGGCATCTGTATATACTGCATAATCCCGCGTGCTTGAAGGAAGTGCAAGAATGGATGCAGTAGCAAATCTTTCCTTCAATGTCCTGAAAGCTTGTTCACATGAATCATCCCAGATAAAAAGAACTCCCTTTTGTGTCAACCACATCAGAGGAAGAACAACTCGTGAAAACCCATTGACGAAGCATCTGTAATAGCACGTTAGTCCAAGGAAGCTCCGAATCTAAGTAACTGTCTTGGACTGCTCCCAAGACATGACTGCCTCAAGCTTCGTAGGATCTACTGTGATTCCTGCTCCCAAAATGACATGCCCAAAAATGAGAACTGGGATAACCAAAACTCGCACTTGCTCATTTTGTCATACAACTTGTGCTTTTGCAATGTGTCCAGGATAATCCTCAGATGGTTTGTGTGATCCCTTTCATTTCACGAATATATCAACACGTCATCAATAAATATTACCACAAAGTTGTCCAAAGATCGTGCTCATCATGTCCATGAATGCTGCAGGGGGATTGGTGAGCCCAAACAACATCACCACAAACTCATTATCGAGACCTGAAAGCTGTCTTTGGAATATCTAACTCTCGAATCCTTAGCTGATGGTAGCCAGATCTAAGATCGATCTTCGAAAACACCGAAGATCCCTGAAGCTGATCGAATAAGTCATCGATGCGCGGCAAAGGATAACGGTTTTCACCATTATTTTATTCAGCCGCTTTTAATCAATGCACAATCTCATTGATCCATCATTCTTCTTGACAAAAAGAACTGAAGCGTCCCAAGGTGAAGTGCTTGGCCTCACAAATCCTAAGTCAAGTAACTCCTGCTGCTGCACCTTTTACTCTCTCATCTCAGCTGGTGCCATGCAGTAATGGCCATCGAGATCGGCTGTGTATCAAGTAATAATGTGATCTCGAACTCAATCTCTCTCTCTTAGGAGGTAACCTTGGTAGCTCATTGGGAAATATATCTGGGTAATTTGATACTACTCTGATATCTTGTGTCATTGGCTCTTGATCGGACGTCTCTCGAATAAATGCTAAATATGAATCACATCCCTAATCAACTAGTCTCTGGGCTCTCAATATTGAGATGTACTCCATTTTGGAGTTATGTAATGTACCCTCAAAAGTGAAGTCATGCAAGTCCGGAATCCTGAAGACAACCGTCTTCCTAAAGCAATCAATTAGAGCATGATGAGCTGATAACTAATCTATGCCCAAAATCAAGTCAAACTCATCGAGCTGTAGTAACAGATAGTCTGCGATCATCTAGTGACCGCCAATCAGCACTGGTAAGTTTCTGGCTATCAGTGAAATGATGAACAACTGACCACCTGGCCTATGAGTGTGGTAAGAAGGATATAGTGCCTCTGCAACTCTACCTAATGAAGCTAGTAATCTCGAAGCAATAAAGGAATGCGTCGCTCCAGAATCAAACAAAACATGGAAAGGTCCAAGACTGAGTCCATACCTTTTACCACAGTAGTTGCTGGTCGTGCCTGCTGCCGGTCACTGCATGCAACTGTCCCTGTGTAGCTGGTACTGTACTCGAACCTGCCACGCTTTGTGTTTGTCTCGGTGGCTTCCGGAAGTTGGAGTTCTTGTCACGGAAACTCCCAGTAAGCTGTGCCTGCGGTTGTGATGGTTGCGGCTGCGGTTGAGGCTCACCAGAAGCCTGTGGGCACTGAGACTGGTAATGTCCCCACTGATTGCACAAGAAACATCGGCCTGATTGGGTAGGCGTAGTAGTCGTATCAGTGCTCCGAGTCGGTCCTGTTGGGGGTCTATCTGAAGGATATGGTTAGATCCTCAAGCGCATCACGGAAGCGTGAACGTCGTATCGAATACGACGAGGAGCGACTAGTCGCACTAGTCGCGCGATGCAGCGGAATTTAAAAATTTTTTCATGCGACGAAACCACATGATCCAAGAACACTTCTCGGATCGTTTCGTCTAAACCTCAAACAAGTAATGGGATTACCTCTTGAAGCGTGGTTGCGATCGAGTCTCTAAACGAAGAGACCTCCTGTCTCAAGTCCGATCCGACAGAGGAGACGCTTGCGAGCGCGGGGATGAATCGCATGCTTCTCGCAATCCATGTTGATGATCCAAGTGGCGGATCTCGTGATCTCGACATACGAGATCAGACGTCTTCTTCACGAGCGAGGTGCACCGAAGGAGACGGAGATCTACGGGCAAACGATCGGGCAGCATAATGACGACGCTGCGGCGATGGAGACTCTCTCTAAGGCATCCACGGTGGACTGCCGTGAGAGGGAGAGAGAATATGCGTGTAGAGAGAAAGAGAGAGAGAGAGATGTGCTTCAATAGCATTACCTAGAGAGCATGGTATGCCTCTCTCTTTATAGGGTTTTGGGATCCATGGATCTCAATCCATGGGACACATAAAATCAATGGATGAGATTGATTTATGTCTAATCCAATGATCAAGATTGTTGTTGGTAAAAACCAACAATTTATGATTTAATTTAGATCAAATATATTTGACAAATCAAATATACATCAATCCTAAAATTAAACCAATCAAATAAGGGAGATTACCAACATGGAGATTGCCTCCCCATGTATCATGGTGGACGGCCACCAATTTCCATATTGGTTATGGTGGCCGTCCACTTGATTACAAGTGGGGCAATCTCATGAGATTTCATGAGATTGCATATCTTCATTGGAATCTCCTTTATTTAATCCAACAACTTTTGTTGTGATTTATTCTTCAAAAATAATTCACAATTAATTTTGAAAATATTGCAATCTTGCCATTGGAAATTTGTGAATCACATTCACAACCCAAAACAAAATATAATTTACATTTTCAATTAATTACACAATGTATATTCAATACACATCAATAATTAATTAACAAATATAAATTATAATTAGCTCTCTATAATATACTATAAATCACATTTATAATATATTATGAATAATATGAATAGTGCTATCCACTTTATTCATATCCATGATAATTATATCACATTTAATCATCTTGGATCTCCATTCTCACGTGCCCAAATAATATGTATCACATTCACATTATTCACATCTTTGATAATCAAATCACATTTAATTATCTAAGATAATTCTCCTTATAATATGAATTAAATTCATATTATTCATGATAATTAAATCACATTTAATTATCTATTTTCTCAATGCTCGGATACATATATCAACAATAGAATTATCCATGAACTCTTTCAAGGATAATGCGCTTTCTCTGCGAATACTTGGAGATAAGGACATGCCGATTGTATTGTTCCACGTATAGTGACTTGGATATTGAGATCACATCTCAAATCCAGATCTCGGGCCTCCCATAGATGCTTGATTAAATCAAGACCGCAAATCTAATCTTCTCATTAAATCTGAATCGCATTCAGATCAATGTCCAATATTTGGACTAAGATCAGATTACTTCTCTACTGAGAGGAGTTACTAAAATCCAGACCCGTTTCATCACTCCCTGGGAATGGAAGCGTCATGGTTATACAATCGTTTATGATCACATCACCCTTACGTATTCCCAATACCTGTACATCTTGCATACTGGAGGACCCAGAATAATCCCGAAGTATAAGATCTATTTTACACTGTCTACTTTAGGGATTTATCATTAAGTTTCTCATTCTATCATTGAGAGTCGGTATAGATCATATACTTTCCAAAAGCATATATCATACCTAGGTCTTGATCATATACTTTCCAAAAGTATATATCAAACCTACAAATTCAGTCAAGCTTCCAAAGCGAGATGACCGTGCACGGAATTTGATTCTTCCCAATATCTCATGAGTGAGCTCATGTATTGTGGTTCAGTAATGAACCTGTATAATCGCTTTGAGAGATCGTATTACTCATATGCCCTTATATGCACACCAACGCGTCGGCAAGGTTTGAAAAAACGAAAGGCGAAACGAGGCGTTTTCCCTGGAAGCGAGGCGAGGCGTAGCCTCGAGGCGGTCGAGGCGTAAGCCTCAGTTTTGTATAGAAAAATAATTATAAAATATATAATACATATATTTATTGATGAAATGATATAATCTGACAAACATATAGTATATAACAATGTAATATATGATGATATTATGAAGATAAGAACATGAAAAAAGGATATGTCAATGACTCAATGCCATAAACCTTTCTAAATTTCTACCTAATAAAAAGAAAATCATTGGCTATAACTTATAACTATCACTAAAAAATTATCTAAAAGGGATTGGTTATAGTTGTCATTATAAATATCCAAGTTGTTGATATGAATCATATGATTTGAATCCTAACTATATGTTCTACTATACCCAGATGAAGAACGGTTGTATGCATCCCCCCTGTTGCACCATACCCTACCAGAACGGGGGTCTCGCTTCCCGGTCGGCGAGCCTGGGGGGGCTAGGAGGGGACCAGGTTGGCCCCCCCTTGCGGGGGTGTAGGGGGCAGCGCCCCCGTCCCAAAATTTTTTTCTTTTATGAGGATTCGAATTCGTATACACGTTTTTATATGTTTAAGGGTGTAATAGTAAGCGTTTACTAAAATAATTTGGCATGTTAATGGTAAATATGAATATGAAAGAGGTCAAATTCAAGCATATGGATATGAAAGAGGCCACATTTAAGCATACATTTTGCATAAATTAATAGTTAGATATAATTAATAGTAAATATGAAGCAGTTTGCTGAATAGTTACACATAATTAATAGTAAATGTGGAGTTATGGGTACGAAAGAAACATCAGATTTAGGCATTTAACTTGTATAATCATTATCCTAAACAAGTATATATTTATAAGCTTCTCAAACCACCATGTAACTATTAAAATCATACAAGAAATCTTCAAAACAAACAAAAAACGCCTCGACCGCCTCGAGGCGGAACGCCTCGAGGCTACGCCTCAGCCACTCGAGGCGCACGCCTCACTGGACAAGGCCGAGGCGTACGCCTCGAGGCTAAAAAGGCCCGCCTCGCCTCGAGGCGTACGCCTCGACCGCCTCGAGGCGTGCCTTTTAATACCATGCGCGCCGGTGTATAGACCTTGATTAGATCATCAACCTATTGGTCTGCCAAATGTACATACTCAGACATATAGCAACACATCTGTCTCCGGTCAGAGAATGCGTGCCTATATCATGACAGCATACGACATATGACTTTGATTATCTCGATCTCGTTAAGTCAACTCTTTGACCTTACTAATCTGACACCTCCGAATCTCTATTCCTATGCAGAGGACCTGCATCACGAGGTCGGTCAGATATCATTCTAACTGAGAAAGGATTGCCATCTCCTACTCAGGCTGGAGATCATCTCTTAACAATCATTTGACGGTGCTTGATGAGTCCTCAATCTAACTCATTAGATGTTCATCCAAGCACCAGCCTCTATTATTCAATATTTGAATCAACAGCTGTACGATCATCAAGATGGCCATGGTACATAACCCTAATTGTACTAAGGGACATATTATGCAAATTATTTATTCTTTATTTCAGATCAGGGAATGATATTCACAATAACATTTATTGCATAATGGCTCGTCATGGGCTCGCATGTCCAACACTTTCCAGTTTCCACTCTCTGTGACCAGATAGTCGAGATGAACTGGTGCCACATCCGACAAATGCTCCTCCCAAGGTAGTCGTTGGGCATGAGCGAGCATTGCCTGAAAAATGCTGAACCTGAAGGACAAAACCTCATGGTTGACCTCTGCAGTTGAAACTGTCGTCTAATTGGTACAAATGATTAATGTAGTGTAGGTGCTGCTTTAGACGAACTCCCAAAGCGTCTCTCTGATGTGAGACTCCTTCCACTTCTCAAAACTGAAGTGGGATCTGAATCTCGTCTCAAAATCATCCCATGTGGGCTCGCGACCTATCTCAGAAACTGTTGCTTCCAACCATCTCTCGATGAATGTTGTCAGTAAATACTCCATAAAAAAATAACCACGAGTTTCGTTGTGCGCGAATCTTCCGAAGTATCTTCATCACCCTCTACACCCA
This sequence comes from Ottelia alismoides, assembly GCA_037367405.1. Classification (NCBI taxonomy): domain Eukaryota; kingdom Viridiplantae; phylum Streptophyta; class Magnoliopsida; order Alismatales; family Hydrocharitaceae; genus Ottelia; species Ottelia alismoides. The sequence goes on along the minus strand of JAZKJV010001155.1, from coordinate 707,639 downwards.
CTGCTCGACCTCATTTGATGTCCCGGTGCCCTCGAACATGGGCAAATTGGCTCGCTAATAGGAAGTGAAAAATGACTAATGCATGTGAATGGTGGAGTGGTCGTGTGTATCCTCATTTGTAAAGTGTACATGGTCATGCTCCCTGCCAAAGTCTCCATCCTCGGCTCCATGTACTTGTATCTCCTCATGCGGATCATCGAATCGAGGCTGCTGAATCTTTACAGACCGTGGCTGCTCTTGTCGTGTTCCATCTTGAGATAGATGGTAAGTGTAATCCAGAGAGCTCATCAAATGTCATCTCTATATCGGTCTGACTGTCAGCAAACTCTGTCTGCTGGGCTTATATCGGATCATGTTGACCTCTCATAGCAGTCTGTTGCTGCTGGAGATCGGTGAGTGCAGTCATGATACACTCCAATCGATCAACCATCTCCTAGTCAGCTCTTGACGTCATGGTTCTACATTTGAACCGATATTATTAATCATAATAGTTGATGTTTGCTTGCATTTCTAACCACGCTTTTCTCTTTTTGGGCTACTATATTCTAACTGCAATTGGTAACACCTGCGGTTATTGAATTTGAATGTTATATTTCCCTCTCGAAATCGCGACAAGTCGGAGGACTGTTGCTATCCGAGAACTTAATGTGATCGGAATTACGATACTGCGAATGTGTGTATTGAGGTACCTACCACTGCTCTGATACCAAATTGTGAAGTCTCGCTTGCGGATCTGGGTTACCCATTTACACATCTCTCACAGTAATACATTCACTACCGATCGCATTAGGTTACTGAAATTTATGGAAAATTTTTCGCCATTTCGAATCGACATTCATAATGAAATAATCAACCACAAAGCCAACAAGAGTGTCACCAATTCACATTTCATTAATTTCCATATATAGTTACATGTAAGAAAAGAAACTGCAATATATACATGTATCCCAAAATATATTAGAGAATGTATCCCAAAATATATTAGAGAAGAAAAACATTGTACATTATCTGAACAAAAATAATCAACATATGTACCGCCGAGTATAACATGGGACGCTGATGAATCTCGTATTCATCATGCTAAGAACTCCGTATTAAAATCCCTGCTTAAACAAACCAATAAAAATCACCTCTAAAACTCTATTTTTATCATGTACTATACTGTCTATATTTAACCTTAATTATTGTGTATTAAATTGCCCTTATTTTTCTGTAATTATTTTATCACTCAAAAACCCCTAAAAATTAGGTAGATAAGTTGTCTATAACTCACTGACCTTTAAAACCTCTAAAAAATACAAAAACAACTCAAACCACAAAATCGGTGTTTTTATCCCTTAAAAATACCTCCAAAAATAGCTTTTATACAGATGACCTCTTTTGGCTTTTTGACCAACATGAAAGTTGTAGATCTCATCGAGACGAACAACTTTCATGTTTTGACTTTTTCCAAATTCGGCCTCTAACTATTTCTTTTACATTTTTCTTTGTTTTAATTCTGAATTAATCTGATTGGGCCACGTGGCGCCCTCTGGGCCGCCCACGTGGCCCGCTCTCCTTCTCGCCATCTGGCGCTCCATCTGGACCGTCAGATTCTCTTCCAATCGCCCCCATCCCAGCCGTCCACCCCGCTTCCTTCCTCAGCCGCCCGATCTGATCCCCAGATCAGATCTAAGCCACCCAATCCCGCCTCATCTATGGCCGTTGGATCTTGGCACCATCCTATGCCTCTCCTTGCGCCACGTCATCCCCTCACCACAGCCGTCCGATCTCACGCTTATCCTATGGTCTATAGCAATCCACGTACCCCAGTCTCCCTAGGCCGTTGGATCTATCCCAAATCCCCATCACAACCACTCGTTAGCACCTAAACCCCCGCCGTAGGATCAGATCTTTGATCTGATCCCATCCCTCCGCCAGCGCATCCCTTCGGACCGTTGGATCGTACGATCCAACGGTCCAAAACCCGTCGTCAACCTCCGTAACCTCCCCCTTCCCCAGCCGTTTCATCTCGCGCATCCCTCCGCCCCCTTCCATTTCTAGCCGTCGCTCCGACCACTCCCTTAAGCTCGTAACGCCTCCCCCGCATAGCCCGCTCCTCCATCATCCTCGCGCCATCTCCAGAGATCCCGGACATTAACCCCATCGCCATAAAACCCCCCTCGAAAACGTCCCTCCATCACCGTTACCTCCGACCTCCTCCACCTATAAAACCCCTCCCCCGCCACCTGAGTTCAGTGTCCACCATTATTGGGTCTTCACCTAGTTTCCTCCGCCCCTCCGGTGACAGCGGAGGGGCGGAATGTAGAGGCGAAGATGGTGATTACCCGGTGTCGACCCGTGGCTCCTCTGCCGCGTATCGGGCGTCTCTGGCGTCCCCTGAGCTCCATGTCAAGATCGGGCATGCTGGGCAAAGACCCCGAGCTCCATTGGAGCTCAAGCATAGGTCACCTCCTCCGCAAATACCTCGCTCCGGCGAGGTGGTTTTTTTTTGTTTCAATTTCTTCGATTTTTACTTCCTTCTGTCTTCACTGCCACCCCCATCTGATCACCTCGCAACCTTCATCACCTCACCAGGACCATCGCCGACCCCTTCCCGTTCTCCAGAACCTCCCCGCTCCGACTCGCCTCTTCTCCGCTCCGCCGGAGAAGACGACCCTTGGGCCTCCATTCCCGACACCCCACAGGCCCCCACTCACTTCTCCCCACTCACTCTCCCCACTCACGCACCTTCCGCACGCACGCTTCGGCTAATCTAACTATTGCAGGATCTCAATGGCCGGAGTATGCGTCGGCGCATCTTCAAGCTTTCCTCCTCCGGCGATGCTCCACCATCCGACACCTCCGACATGCCTCGGAGCATCGCTGGAGTCCCATCGTCTTCGCGGCGTCTCCAGATCTCTTCTCTGACCATCACCAGACCTCGCAAGGCTCGGCGGAGCTCGATCGTGTCCACCGGAGACCCGCCTTCTCCGGCGGGCCAAGGAGGAGGATGAAGGTACAGGCACCGTCCGATCCTCCTGATCGGACGGTCCTGATGAAGACACGTAGAGGACCCGAGCCTCTTCCCCAACCTATAGGCTCGGGTCATCCGAGCCTCCTGACAGACCTCCAGAAGATGCCACGTTTCCCGAAGCAGCGGCTCTGACCCGAGCCTGAGTCCTCACGTGTAGCGCACGTGAGGGCTTGGGTAAATTGCAAGGAAAGACCCGAAGTTTCAAGTATTTACGTTTTGGTCCCCAGGCACGTGCTTCATGCGTGTGCCTGGGTATTTTACAGGGAGACCCTCCAGGTTTTGAAGATTTGCAAAAAGGCCCCTGCGCGGCACATGGAGAATTTACATCTGGGCCCAGGCGGTTTTCTTTATTTGCAATTAGGTCCCTCCAGGGACCTAAATGCAATATTTATCCTTTATTTTTCTTGCATTTTTATTACATTTATGCCCTTGCACTGTTTTTAGCATAACTTGAGCATCGTAGGTCCAAATTGCATGATTTTAGTGTCGTTTTGATCCTTGTTTTGTCCTCTACAATCTAGCATGCTTATTTGTCTCATTTGACAATGTTTTAAATGAAGTGATTTTTTATGTCAAAAATGGGACCTAGCTCTGCTTGTTTTGCTTGATTTCATGACCGATTTTTAATTATGTGTTCAAAATGGCTCTAACTTCTTTATTTATTGTGTTGCTCATATTTTAGGGTATAATTGTAGCATTTGAATCATCATGCATGTTTCTTTGCATTGTTTGCCCATGCATCACTTTAACTTGCATAAAAATATCTAAAAAATACATGCATCATGGCATCGCCTTGTAAATATCATCGTGCATCATAAATTGCATATGGACCTGAAATTGAGATTACTTGACGTTGAACTTCAAGAATCAATATTCAAAAGCCCTAATTAAGCAGCTGTGTCCCTGTGTTCGACCTTGGTACACTTGCCAAGTATAAATACTCCACAGCATTCAAAGACTGTGGTTTTTGCTGAACAAAATTCGCCTCCTGTGCTACGACTTAATTTATACTTATTAAAGAGGCGAATTTTACGTTCATCAGATGCTCAGGATCACCAGCCAATCTATCGCGATGCAAGCGCTTTTTCTACCAATTATGATAGGAAGCAATAGAATGTCAACAATTGTTGCATACAATCCAACATATTAAAAAATAATAAGAAATTTAGTGGTTTCAAAAGAAACCAAGTAGAATGGCGTTGATATTTAAAATTTACAAGTTACTTGCGTGGAAAATAATTTTCAGGCTGCTATGTATGTTAATCCCTCGATCACCCATTACCCCATAACTTTCCATATATAGCATTTTCATATATTAATAATGACACATATGTAGGTTATTATCTTTTTGTCACTTAGATTATGCTGATGGATCTTAGTATTGAGGATGATGAGTCTCTGATATGATCTTTATTTCTGTCTAATTTTCAAGTCTAGTGAATAGTTTATGGTCTTGGTTTGAGTGTGACCTCACACTATGACTCTAAGGCGTGAAGAAAACCTTAGGGTTGGAGTGCCTCCGTGGGCATGCAGTGGAGTATAATGCATCCTAACTATGTTCCCAACACGTCCACATGCTTTTTCGAACATTTGTAGTAGTAGATCTAAATTCTGATTGATGTCGAAGATTGATGGTTATTGATGATTGGTGATTTCTGCCCCAAGGTCAACTGTAACCAATCTCAGTTGTAAGTTTGTAACCAAACTCAACTGTAACCAAACTCTCAACTGTAACACTAAACCCAAGCCTATTGGCGGATCAATAACTAAAACTCAAGCGGTGAAGAAGTCTCCTAAGAGACTCCTCCGTCTCACCCTTTATGTGGAAGTGCGGTCCAATAGAGCGCTGGGCCTACTCCAAAACTACGTCCCTGAAACGGGTGGGAGAGACTCTCCGGAAGAGTCGCTCCAAAAATTGGCCTGATCGGTACTACGAGCTAATGAGCTCGTAAGAAAAACTAAAACCGATGGCCCCCCAACTTTGGTGCCCTAAAAAAGAGAGTCAGCGAAACTAGTCAAAAACTTGGATCCTAACGAAGCATAAAAACATTGCTGGTTCGCGTAAAAATCGTAAAGAGGACTGGGATCCTAGATCCATGCACTTGACGACCGCTACCCTAACTGAGATCCCTATCTTCCGCCCAATTGAGGGTCACCGCACCCTCGCACGATCAGGTGTAAAGGTCTCCATGACCTGCACAATTATCAATCATCACTGATTCTTATAAAGCACCTAGGTTCATTGATTATATATACATATATTCATACCTTCATATCTTATATGATTGACTTTACTGGTCTAATTGAACAGTCCACTCCATCAATTGTGACAAGTCGTATTTATTTTATATAGTAAATTATACTAATCGATCTTTGATGAAGATTATTAATATTGTAAAGCACTTAGAATTTGACTGTCGTAATACATCTTTGTTATCCTAAGTTCTTTTCTCTCTTTTTTTTACAACGGCACAATCACCGTACACAATCACCTTGTTTGGCAAGGGCCCTATGTAAAACAGATTCACTTTCATCATTAATTGCATTTGGTATCTACACCTACTTGAAGTAACTCTGTCATGCACTCAAGTTGCCCATGGGAAGCACAAACATGAGTAATGGTTGGAAAATGATCCAAAATAGATGGACATTTTCAAGGTATTAAGCATTTCAAAGAAAATGCAAGGAGATGTATAGTCAAGGATTTTTAAACATGCCAAACCTTGCTAAATGGGCTTTGGAGGTAAAAAGTGCTCTTAAATCTCAGGGAAATGAATAGAAAATGCGACATAACCAAAAGTGACCACCTTCCCAAGCAAATGATCAAAAAAGAAAGATGCGTTTTGTCGCAAAGATGGATCTATAAATCTTTGGATGCTTGAGATGCATAGACTGAAAATTAGGACACACCAAGCGGCATCACATGGGCTTTACAGAAAACATGCGTTCTCAAGTCAAAGGAAAATGAAATCTCTTCTGTTACATATCTATTGGTAGTTACATATCCGAAATGCCTTGAGGATCTATTCTCAAGGGAGGCTTCAATGCGTTATTGATAAGTAAAATGATAGAATACTCATTTTCCGGCAAAGTACATACGTTCTTCTTTTTTGAATTGCATGTAACGAAATGGGGTAGGAAAAGGAACTGCCTTGTATTTCCTTCTGATAGGATGCACAATTTCGAACTAATGATTATTTATATTTCTTTAGATTTTCCTTTTTCAAAAGCAGAAAATAATTCTACAAAAATATCTGAAAGCTTTTATTTCTGATCTTCGAACAATATACAATTATTGTTCTCGTATAAAGATAACAAATGCAAAAAACAAATGTAAATCAAACAAAAGAGAGACAAACTAGCAATGTGATCTGAATTGGTAAGCAAGATAAATACTGCAAATCCCGCATAAGAATATAACTTTTACAATTCAAATGTTCTACAAGTTGGTTGCAGTGGCCATAATGCATACACGCAGCTAATTCCATGACAAAAGTATCAACGAGAGCTCTATCTTTGTTTCATCCAAACTCGTTTATTTAACATATCTAGGATCTAATTGTATAAGAACTACATGTATGACATCAAAGAAATGGTTTAGCTTGTACATGCATGGCAACAAAGAGGAAGGGGAACATGATTGTACCTTTTTGGATCTCCAAAAATAGAGATCAATGGCTTGCATGCGGTGATTAAGAACCACCGATGTCTTCACTGGGAGCATGCAACAACATGCTCTAAGAACAGCTCCCTTTGGCTGCTAACTTTTAGCAGCACCACTGCTCTGTGGATGAGAGTAGAAGCTCCCTTTGGTGGTGGTGGTTTTCACACACGATCAAGGAGAAAAGGGTAGTAGCAGGCAACTGAACAGAGGGCTTCAACAATTGATTGCAGCAGCTTCAGAGCTGCACATGGAGCAACAGATGGACGTTGAAGGGAACTTCAGCAGCTCCAATGATGAGCAGCTTTCAACCGAGATTTGAAGAAGGAAGGGGAGAAATTTAGAAGAGGAAGCAGTAGCTTCCAGCAACAAGAAGAGGAAGGATATGAGCTCTCCTCTAGGCTGGAAAGAAGGAAAGGAATTGGGAATTAAATGGGAAACATGTGGTTTATATAAATAAGGAGAAGCGTATTGGCGGTTGACATGTGGTGGGAAAAGTTGGGGCCAATGTTGGGCAATTAAGGAGCCAAATGGGATGTTGTACATATCTGCTATACTGTAAAAAAAATAATTTTTCTTTATTTTTTCCTCTTCTATTTGAAAAACCACAGTCCTTCGTACATGCGCCTTGAATATCCGATTTAAGTATACATATCTCATTTCGATCGTTTCTTAATGACGATCAAAATGAGTATAATATTCCTATACTTTGGACCGAGTATGAATTCTCGAAATCCTCTAGATACGGTCTCGATTTGCGATTAAATCTTGCGATTCTAATTATCAAACGACCTCTGATCGACAAACGGTCGATTTCGTTGGTCTGTTTTTTTTCGAATCGCATTTTTGGGTGGTCTCGGTTTGTGTTGTGGTTTCCAATTTGGGTCGTGGCTTTTCCGATAGCACGTATTACGATGCATTCGACTTTTAATCGATTGCGACCGATCGAATTTCGATCTGTGATCTATAAATCGAACTGGAGTTATTCAATATTAATCGACTATTAAATGAACTTTCGAACTCTTAATTGGGTCATATTCAATTTATCCGGATGTGGATGTTACATGGAGAAACATGGCGAAGGGGTGATTGGATGATTGCAAGCCCGTCAAAGGGATGGCCAAACCATACTTTTTCTATAGTAAGGGAGATTTGATGCTTCATCTATGGTTTATGGGGTGATCAACGTCCTAATTGCAAGATGCACATGATGTGACATCCTCGTGACATCCTCTCTCAATGATTGAGGAGACCTCGACACAACAGTTGGATAATACCATTGTTATTTTGGGACTCCTTGCAAGTTGCAACGGAAGAGTTGTCTGGTTCGTTTTTACATTACCTCCATCCTTGATGCATCGATGAATTTTGTCCTTGTTTTCTTATTGCATTTCTGCTTCTTGTGGCGAGGCGGTGGAGTGTGTTGGTAGATGTCTTTGTCATTTTTTACCTGATGGAGTTTGTTGGTGATGTTGTATCCTTGGATTCATCATCAATAATTGTTTGTGGTCTAATGCCAGAGCATGAGACCACTCTTGGGGTTGCATAGTGCGAAGTGAAGGTGCCCCTGGTTTCATGATGATGTTGAGCCTTGTGGTCCTCGTCGTGCTTTCCTGGTCTCTAGCATACCCTTTACCTCCCACTGTCTCCATTTTTTCTGGCTGCTCTGTAGGGGGGAGATAGTGGATATTGTATCTGTTGGGAAAAAAGAATGAAACGTAGTTTATTCCATGAACCCTAGGCTCGCTTATATAGGGGACATACCTATGGGTAAATTACATATGATAGGCTTCAGAACAGAAAAATTGGAAAACAATACAAAGCCAAATATAACTCTGCACTCCCCCTCAAGATGGAGCATAGATTTCAATCATGCTCAGCTTGGATGATCATTTCTGGAACGACCCTCTGATCAAGGCCTTAGTGAAGATATTTGCAATTTGATCCCCTGAACTGACATAAGAGGTAGAGATAAACCCTTTCTGAATCATATCCCTCACATAGTGGCAGTCCACTTCGATATTTGCAATTTGATCCCCTAAACTGACATAAGAGGTAGAGATAAACCCTTTTTGAATCATATCTCTCGCGTAATGGCAGTCCACATATGGCATCCATATGTATCTGTCTTTGCTGTTCCATGAACTGGCTCACTCGACTTACTGCAAAGACAATATTGGGTCGAGTTATAGTGATGTAAAGAAGCTTATCCACCATTTCTCTATACCTTCTCCTGTCAACTTTCTCAGTATCATTATCATATAATTCCGTACTTGGATCCATAGGAGTACTCGAGGGTCTACACCCATCCATGCCCGTTTCAACAAGCAAACCTGTAATATATTTTCTTTGGGTCATCACAAGGCCATATGCATTCATGGCAAACTCCAACCCAGAAAGTATTGTAGAGTACCAAGATCCTTCATAACAAACTGACAGCCCAAAAATGCTTTTGCCATCTTTATCCCATGAGCATCATCTCTTGTAACCAAAATATCATCAACATACACA